>JBBPPV010000007.1:0-22818 GCA_038092115.1 Leccinum brunneo-olivaceum
CGTTCGTTGACACAAAGGACACCTTGAAGTGGTTGGTGTGTGTGGTCCTGCATGCTAGCAGGGCTATATAAGATGCTTGTGACAAGTAGCCACAAGGCACTCTAGTCCCTCTTCCGTCGGATATATTTTTGACAGGCTTCAAGGCTTCCGCCGCTTAGTAAGACCCCATATGTATCTCACCTGCTCGGCCCAGCCTATGCACGTTCTTACGCAGGAGATATTGCTTTCGGTATAGCGCACGAATTACCCTCGAACGAGAGTCGACTTTCCTCACTTATGTTGCTCAAGCATACGCGATGCCACTGCATCTGTTTTTGTCAAATCCCGAAGACATGAAACATAAACATAGCACGCGATGTAACAAAAATTATCACCGGTAGCGACGGAGACTGAGGGTGTTGTGCTTCTTCCAAGTTGAGCGTGCTGGCGTATGGTTGTAGCGATGGCCCTTGCCCAACCCCCGGTTCTGCATAATCCAAGGTGTGAATACATGCTATTCCGAATAAATTCTTGGAACGAACCTGCTTGCCGATGCTGGTAAGTCCACGAGCCTCGCGGCGCTTGTGCACCGGCTTCGTGATCCAGTTAATGCGAGGGTCCCGGCGAATCTATAATCGAGTGATTAGCGCGCTGGTGGCAGGGATTATAATATCACCTACTGCCTTGTGATTGGGATCTACAAGGATAACCTCGTAGTACTTGTAAACACCATCTTGATTGACCCAGTACGAATTCAGAACACGTAAATTGCCACAGCGGCGACCAACACGTTCCTCCGCGACACTCCTCAAGCCCCGCTGGAACTTAAGGTGATTGACACCCTGACGAACGGGCTTGCCGTAGGTAGCACCTGGTGAACATTACACGTGCGGAAGGGTAAAAGGAAGTAGGAACGCACCTTTGGGCACAGGCTTTTTGCGGTTACCCCTCCTGACACGTACACGGTAAATGACATAACCTTGCTTAGCTTTGTAACCCAAACGACGCGCTTTATCTGGGCGAGATGGACGGGACGCCCGGTGGATAACGTTCAACTGACGGTACTCCCAGCATCTAATCAAGTCGCAGTGAGCGAGGCTGAACGCATGGTTTTTCTGTTGGACCCACCGAACACGAAGGAGGAATCGCAGCACGTCAGACTGCTTTTTCTTGTACAATTCACTGATATACTTGTATGCACCCATCTTCAAGGAGGCTGTTTAATGGAAAGTGTCAGTGCATCCGAGAGAATACTACAACATCCACCCTTGTTCTCTAAGACCTAGGGCCTGACTCAAAAGAACGGTGGACTTGAAGTATTCACTCGACGATCGGAACGTCAGGAATACGCAGAGCTCACCTCTTGAGGGGATTTGACGGGAGGGGAGGATGACCTTGGGTAAGTCGAGATGGGACTATCGGAAATTGCCGGTGTGACATAATGAGTACAAATGGCACAAAATCGTCAACAATAAGCATTGTTTTCCTTTTGTTGCCAAGGCTCCCCTTTAAGAGCTTGCACGATTAGTATGAATGTATTGCACACCTCTTCCCTTTTCTCCAACGTCGAGTCGACATGGCTTGGTGGGGTATCGATGACCTCCGTGGCTACATGAAAGACGCAGTACTCCCCGAACTAAAATACGGAGGGAAAGATATAGTCTGCCCGCCCGTCGGGCACAAAAGTCATCGCAACACCCTTTCCACTCGATTTAGGAAGGAAAGGCATCTTACGTCGATTCAGTGTTTAGACGATATCTTTGACAGCTTGGTCAACAATTGTCAGCCTCGGCATAATACTGCTCGTTCTGCGAGGTTTACTGACGCCATTAACTCGTTCTAGGGATCACGGCAAATGTACCAGATACATCCCTAGGCTTGAACTTAAGAGATCAGGATGAGCTCACGGGAGAAGTCTTAACTGTGCCATCAGCCAGGAAATTCAGAATAACTGCAACTCTACCTGCGCCGGTGACAGAGTTTAATCGGTATTCCTACTCTCGTGTTTATAAGTCTTTTGCTGAATTGCCTTTTATCGACAGACTGTGGGCTTGGGTTGATCATTTCCCCCTGAGGACTGTACAACGCATTTTACATATTATTTACCCTCAAAGCAAAGAGTGGGGCTTCGTGTCAGAAACCCAACCACACTACGACGATCACATTTTCAAGGAATTTTACTTCACTCGCACAGAAACCCCATCAACCGCAGAGATTGCTTCAAATTCCGTGCTCGTTGCCTGTCAGCCCCCCTGGGTGCTTTCTAGTGAAGACATGTGGCAATTTACCGAATTACAGTCCGTAGGTCATGACAACCATATCACAAGTACAAAAGACTGATCGCTCTAGTTGCCGGCTGGTAATACCCGCTTGCGAGGGAAAGAACGTCTTTGGTGCAAGGTTCATAATCAACCATGACTATTGATGAAGCTCACACATCGTAGCTCTGGGATTCGTGTGTCCGCAAACAGTGTTTCTATTTTATCGTGACGTCTTACCAACAGTGGACGTTTGGAGTTTTTTCTGATGGTAACGTGGACAAATCCATCTCCATTCCTTTACCAAAACAATCACTAGGATGGACGAATGCCTATATTTCCCCGCCGTTCGATGCGCGGGCAAGGCAGCCCACTGTCATGGATGCTATGTTATATTGGTTAGCATCTGCGCTTGACATCGACGATGGATTTTCCCCCCCGTGCGTGAGTGTCGACCCATCGCTAATCGATGTGCATATCTCATCCAAAACTCGACGTAGCTGCCGGAGCCAGTTGAATTCGTGATGGGCCAGTTCGACCTACCACCGTCCGAAAGCTGCGGTGATACAATTCAAGAATCCTTATCGAGCTGGGCAGGCCAGAGTGATGGTAAGTTGACTATAATCAGTTGATGTATCGTTGGGCCGAACTTTTACCACAGAATTTCCCCCGTCAATACGTGCCGATGGCCCTGCGTTCGGTGTTTCTGAGAAAGGCGACGATGAGGGACTATTGTTTGAGCCATATGTCAAGCCAAGGGACCCAGCCGAGACCCGGCAGATGATTGAACGATGGCGCGCGACCCTCCCATGTGTTGACCGAAGAAAGGGGAAAAGATCAGATCCGCAAATATCTTGCAACCCGAACCCTGATCTAATGTCTCCGTTATCGTTCGACCTCTTTAAGGATGCTGCCTCTACTACCGCATCTTCTGATTGTACGGAAGTCGGGAATATCAAGGGCCACTGGCTAGTAAGCATTAAACGAAGTTACCAGTAGTCCGCCAGGCGGATAAAGTCTACGTTAAGCCCTAGCAGTCAATACAATGGACTCTTTAGGATCCCTGTATGCCTCTCTTCCTTGGAGCGCAATTGTAACCATGCTGTATGCAAGAATAAAGCCCATGCAGCCCAATAAGCAAGGCAGAAAGCCAGGCGTGGAAGCGACCGCGGCGTTTTTCAGAATACCAAGGACTCCGGGATGTACTATCATCGTCAGGGTGTGACAAAAGTGGTGTCCACTCGACTCCTGAAACAGTGGAACTAGAGGAGTCCTCTGGGAAATACGAATGTCGATCACGCCGCAGGTGGCGATATTTATCGAGGTGGACAGGCCCTCCAAACAAATCAGTTGAAAAATATTGAAGAACAAGAATGCATAGAGAAGATGCTGAACGGCAACTGCATCATCTCGCTTGGGTAGTTTCGATCTGTATCTCGGGATGTCGATATCGAGCCAAATTCCAGCAAGCGTCTGAAATATAGTAAACCCGGTATGTTCCGACTGTGAAATATGTGCAGGTTGTTTTTTCTACGCGTAACAGCGCCTCGTAGCACTCACGGCTTTGTGTACACAGAGGGTTGTGTGGAAACGTACTTCAAGGGAACAATTATGGGGACGATGACCACTACCAAGGCCTCCAGAGAGTCGGGACAGCGGCGCGAAGAAATGTGAGAGTTACGCGGTGAGGATCCTTTACCACCAGCAAAGGAGATAATCCCAGGCAGAGAGGGCTTCTGGTCCATTGCGGTGGCGTAGTATGGTAGCTCTCGGTTTGTTCACGCGATGTACTAAATATCCGTCCTAGGTTACGAAATCAGTCGAGTTCCGGGATTGCTGTCAAGTGACTCACTGCAGGACATAAAGCCAACAAGATATGATGCTTGCATGCAGTCGCTTCGCTTAAATTGTATCGCTTTCTCAAGGATGAAGAGGTAAGCAGCACCATAAAGTCTCGGATGAGTACCATCCGACGCGGTTACATGGGTGAATGGTGACCACGCCACTCCGCACACGTTCAGGCTTATATATATATATATATCTTCTGCGAAATCAAAAAGCGCGGTAGACAGGATACGATTAGACTCACGCCAAAAACACATTACCGAGTAGCGGTACTTCCTTAGACTTACACGCCGCTTTTTGGCTACCTTTTCGAAGACCATTGCCTCTGGAATACTAACAGCGTATTGATGGCCTCTCGCTGGGCCTCGTAAGCTTCGAGGGTTATCCCAGACCCTCTGATTAGCCTGTGGGATGCGAACATGTAGACAAGAATCATGACGAAGAAAAAGCGACAGATGTGCGCTGATAGAAACGACGCGAATTTTCCAGCGACGAGACCCAAGGCCATTGATGTGCCTCAACCATGTGAGTGGGCTCAAACCAGGGCCATAGATAAATAGGCCGAGTGCTGTCAGACGGACGTTTTGTTGAGTCTCTCCGACAAGAAAGTGCCTGACCTTTGCTGGTCGTGAGATATGAATGTTATAGTGCTCACCAGTCGCAATTATGCTGGCAAGCGTAGTCCCAAGTTTACTCCGCCGACAAGGAATGTCCAGGTGTCATTGAGGCTGTAAGCAGATATTAAGATCAGTGTCGGAAGTCCCGAGCTCCCAAGACAGCCTGGACTTGAGAGGTGTACGATGCGCTACTCAAAAGTGAGCTCAACGTCAAGAAAATGGTGTACTAAACTAATGGCTCCCGACGCTCAAAGAACAGGCCCGTACGAATATTTCTCGAGCGGGGGATATGACTTGGTCACCTAGAAGAGATTCACTGATGGTGACGCTTACTATCAGATATGGGTAGGGGATGACTAATGTATATTATATAAGCATAACCCCTATTCACGCCTCCAAGTTACACATAAAAGCTAGAATGCTGTTGACATGGTCCGACCGATAATTAATCATCATGTCCCGAATCATACCAGTCTGCGAGATTCACTCACGTAGCTTCGCTTGCTCGTCCGTAACCACATGCACGTCGCAACTAGGGCCAGGGCACACAATCCGAATTCTACCCACCCCACCCCTTCTACTGTCAGGGTTTCTCTGCAACTGCTGACGCTGCTTAGATCCTGGGGCTGAGGGCATGGCGAGCTTGGGTTCACGAACCCGGAAGAGTCTGATATCCAATTGCAGTCACCTCCCGCGCGCGTGCCATGCATCATGCCTGCGGCAACACCCTGCATCTTTTTAAATATTATCCATACGTCACTAGAGCGTATACTTACCCAGAGCACCGTGGTGATAAGTAGCCAGATGATAGAACTTGCTATGCTAGCGAGCAGGTGCACGGCACCGTCAACTATCCAAAGCAAGTAAGCTGTCCCAAACATCGTCGTCCAGACAGCATTGAACTCGAAAAGAATAAGTCTGTCAGCCCCATCAGTCAGAGTCACAACCACACTCAGAGGTACGCACAACGAATGATAGCGAGCACTGGGCCAGTTGTGATTCTCGTTTCCCGCACTGATCAGGTAAGCCGTGAGGCCCAGCTCAGCCATGGCACAGATCGTGATGAGGACGAAAAGGAATGGGTGGTAATGGGTCTTGATGTAAGGCATCCGTCAAAATCTTCTGGGATAGCTGGAAACTGTAAGTCAATGGATGGCTAAGAAGACGAGGTACAGGTTAGAGCTGAGTTATTCAAGGTCTCGTACATCGTGGTGCGGTCGTGATGTCCATGCGAAAAACACGAGGTATTCCAAAAAACTACATGTGTCGTATGAATGTAGTGGAGGTCTTCGTGGTCTCGAGTCCAGACTAGTCATTACAGCATGTGTATTATGCGTGTCATGGGTCGAGCGCTAGCGTCGCCAAGTTGAATCGCACTTGTTATCACAATTGAATATTGAATATTGATTGAATATTTGAATGGCCATCATGTCATCCTCATTCATTGCCGCAAGTATTACATTTCAGTGCAAGTATCGCGAGGCTAAGTGCGCCTTCTCGCGTCTTATTCCCTGCATTTCAAGATCAGATGCGCAAAAGGAAAGTCTTGGCCAAACACGATAACTTGCCTCCTATAAACCCCGAGGCATGCACGAAGATACAACCCTCGATTCCAGTTAGCTTGGATAAATTGACATCGCGATGGCCCCTCCACCCCTCCGGCAGTGCCTTTCGACTAGTAAAACTATCAGGAGTGACAGGTACGGCCTGGATGCGCCAGTTCGCAGCAGCTTCGTCAGGGTAGACGACGTAGAGTGGAAGATCATCTCCACTGATCCCATGCTCCACTTCAAGTTGGAAGAGATGTTCCTGAGCCCCTCATGAAACCAGGTAAGCAAGCGAGTACAATGTGAAGCCTACCTTCCATGGGACAAAGCGTTCAAACAAAAGGATGGAACCACTCGGATCTTCCTTGTGGCGCGATGAGAGAGCAGAAAGGACTATGTCTCGTGCAGGTAACCAAGCCTCTGAATAATACTTGAGCCGCCCAAGAAATTCTTCGCCAGTAAGTTGTGAAGCGGTAGCAAAACGCGACTGTCAAACTGATAAGAAAAGGCGTGTAAGAATGTCGAATGTACGCACGTCGATGACTTGCGGACTGGTTGGTTCATTCCAACGGGGGTTAAGCCAGCCAACTCTGCTTGAAAGATCAGTTCGATTGTTGTATCTAGGCTGTTCCTGGGAGGAATACTGTGGCATGCCATTGTCAATGGCATCTATAGCCTCGATGAACTCCTACCACGTAGTGAGTCGTCGAACGGACGGTGTCATACCAGGAATCACCTTGTATAACTTCAACCAAAGCACGTGAATTTTGGGATGGTCAACTTCAATGCCAATCTGAGCAGCGATGATTTCTTTTCCAAAATGCCTGCTCCAATAATTCAGCGATGTGGATGACCGCGCGAAGATTCTTCATATACTTGTAAACGAGACCAGCAGATGACAGTTTGGTCGTAAATCCGTGGCCAAATGTTTCCTGAAAACCCCTCTGGTGGTGATCAAAACGTTGCTTGCTTTCATCATACACTGCGCCGACATCGACAACGATGTCGCAGCCGTCTAAGATGACAGGGTCTCTGCTACGCTTCACGTCTGCGAGATGGTCAGGAATGAAGCAGAGGTGTTTCTTGCATGGGTAATACCTGCAGCATGATATGTTTCCGTGAGGCGCAAGAGAAATACAGCCAGTGCTTCGTCACAATGAAAAGTCCCATCATGTGTTCCTATTGTCTGCAAGTGTCCTATAAGGCTGGCAGCCTGCGAGAACATGATGGTAGCAAACCTTGACATCCATTTTCTGCCTTTTTGTCGCTGGCTGTGTTTGATGCATGCAAGACGGAGGAGAGGCGGACAATCCGCATTCAAATCAATAATCGAGTCTACGAGATGCTGTGCTTTACAGTGTACACCATGTAGTTGAGTGGCTGTTAAAGTAAAGAGTAGAGTGTCAATGAGGGAGGGTAAATACGATGTCCAGACGTTCGACTGTCTGCAAACCTAGCATAGTCCAAGGAATCGAAAAGGTCCACCCAGGCCCAATAGGTATATCGCATAAGACCATGCACATGAGCAAGCAGGAATTAAACGAGGACCAAAGCTCCCCCTATGACAAGCCCAACAAACCCAAGCATCCCAGCGCTCCGAAGTGCATCCGCAGCAGCAATGTAGCTGTTTGGTGGACCATATATGCCACCTGATGCAGATTGTCCTGGACTTGGCGCGAGGCCACCAGGACCACCACCGTTTTGGCCAGCGATGGTAGAAGGGGCGGTTGAAAGGATAGTGGTCGTCTTTGCGGCGGTAGTTGCATTTCCAGATATACTTGCTGATCCAGTTGCGGTCCCATTCCCGGAGGCAGACTGTGACTGAGTGGCTGAGCTCAGGGCAGACGTGATAGTAGCAGAGCTGTTACTGGAGCACGGTTAGGACGGAACATCTCCCACATAAGTAGATACTTGCGACGACTAGAGGAAAAGGGATATGAATGGACGCGAAGAAGGATAGGAAAGAGAATGTATACCTGAGCTGCAGAGAGGACTGGCAAAGCCAGACAGGCAAACAAAACTGAGACCCGCATAACTGGTAGGGAGACGGTGGTGATGGTGGTGGTGGTGGTGGTGAGAATGAGGCTGAGGTCATCGGGGGGTCGACTTGAATTCGAGGGGGGGGGGTCATGTCAGCCAAGTGACATTGACATGTTAGTATGTTCTTTTCTGACCACCATGTACTCCCTCCCTCCCCACACCGTCGAGCTCGTTTTGCAGTATATCTCCCCTCTCATCGATCCCCTCCCCCCACATCTCATATCTACCCCTCTTCGACAACGACACCACTTCCTCCAGATATCTCACTCCTCTCCTATCGATTATTTGTGCTGGCCGTCCCCTGACAATGCCAAAATAATAAACCTTCTCGACTGCTTACTTCCACTATCCGATCAGGCCAGCCATCCAACGCGTTACACCTCAGACCTCGAATCTACCTATGCGCATGTGCAGCTATCCTCTAATGCAGAAGGTCTCCGCATGCTCTTTCATTGGGATGACACTCATACTTGGAGGTATCACGACCTCCGGCTTATGCCATTTCCATCCTCCTCCTTCTCAACTCCGCATGAGTCTCTTGCATTTGCTAGTAATTCCATATGTGGGACAAGTACTCTGCCGCATGCGTCCCTCAACCGTGCCTTCGAAGCCGATCAAATCGACAGCGACAACGATGACTCCTATTGGGACTCTTATGGGACGGGAGGCCGTGAGCTGACCTCCTCTTCATCATCGCGAAATATATCAAAGCCTGATCTCGTTGGAGAAGATGCATACTGGGCACAGTATGCTTCTGTGCAAGGTCGCTATTTCTGTTCCGATGCGTCTTGCCAGTTTCCCAGCTAACCCTTCTTTTTCCTAGGCTCTGCTGATTCCACGGTACCTTCCCCTTTACCAATCAACAACAGACAACCGTCCGTTAACTTTAATCGTGACGAATCAATCTTCACATTCCCACCAGAAAATGATCCCATGATCGATGTCCCAGTTGATGCTATTCTCTCTCGTCCTCGGCCAGGACCCCCATCCCCGAACACGCTTGTCCATCTTCTCGACGCAATATCTCCTAGAAAGGATATCCACTTTCATGACTACCCAGACGCATTGCAATCCCCATCATCCAATTCCAACCCTTCGCCAAACCAGACTGCAGCAGATTCTGATCTGATCACACCACCGTTGCCTGATGAATATCTGAATGTAGCAGTTGTTTCCCCCGCTGGTGTTAACGGTGTCCCACTTTCCGAATGCCATTTACGCCCTCCTTATGAAATGGAGGATAAAGCACTCACAGAGAGCATCAAAGGACTTTACTATCTTTGGAAATCTGGAAGGAAGGGTGAAACGGGCGAGAAAGACAGAGCCGTTTTTTTGCAAATTGTTCAGGAAGCCGTCGCGTACGAATAAGTAGACGTCTATTGATGCCACTGAGGCAGAAGAGCACACAATTGTCAGCATAAATTGCCCCCGCAAATATTGAAATCAAGCATCAATCTGAAGCGAAACTCGAAGTAGTGTTCCGAGTTCCGCTAATGCAAGATTGATTTGTGCAATATTTTGCAGACTTTGGGGAGTGGATGTAGGAACGGTGAATGTGGTTGATGTCGGGGAAGAGACAATGGTGGGTGTCAAAATAATCGTGCTCGTAGTTGATGAAGCCTCTGACGACGAAGTGGTGATCGTGGAGGTAGCCGAAGTCCGAGTATAGGCAGTGAGTGTTGTTGAGGTCGAGCTTGAGGTAACTATGTCACTGTTGTAGGACCAGGACCCAGAGAGTTCGCCTTGACTGAGTGGCGCAAAGTACTCGAAGAGACCCTGGCTAAAATCTAGGCCACCATAGGAACAACCCACGCACTAGCAGTGGATATTATGAATGAGCGTGCCAACCTGGAGGTGCCAAACTTGCCTCGTCTACTATCTGGGCTTGAGCCGTCTTCCCATTGATGACAATGGTGATCATTTCAAAGCAGTGAGCACCACCACCATATTCCTGTAGAATTAAGTACGACAAGCCAGGCTTAGCGGTAAAGCAACTTACAGCAGCATTGAGTGCAACAATCTGAGTGCGGTGGGTGAGTAGTTGGAAGCGTGGCACATTAAAACACGCACAAAATCATTCGGACTGTTGGTGACGCCACATGCACCTCTGAAGAGGGTCAATTCAGTCCATCAAGCGGCATGACATGTCCACTCACAGTCCGTCATTGAAGTATGTAAAGACAACATTCGTGTCTCTTTTGTGTCGGTGCCGAGCGCGAGGCTTCTCGTGTCTGTGCAATTGCTGAGCTTCACTGGGAGAACACAAGAGTAGGAAAACGCTGGAAACGAGAGATAATAAATGAAACGAGCGCATATTACAGCACGAAGCGCGTGTATTGAGTACTGGATTGTGGTGATGGTTGAGGAACAAGCGGAAATAAAATTTCTTCTTGGCAGCAAGGTACAATGGAAGAAAAATACACACGTCTGAAACAACCAAACAAATTGAATGGATGAAAACATTAGATACACGGTCAAATATTGTCAGTGGTCGACGACAAGGTATCTAGTCCGGTTTTGCCCAGAAGGCGCTGGTGAAAACCCAGCGCGACGGATTACTTGATTCTTTTGAGCTGCAACGGTTGTTAGTGCGGTCTAGAAAGGTGTATACAATCCTTACCCTCTCGGTCTGTCTGAAGACACCATTGTCAAGTCTCGTAGTCTTGTCTGCGATGACATCAAGGCGATTGTTCTGTGCGTCAAGCTCCTGACCCATAGCCGTCCCAAGGGCTTTCAAGCCCTTGGTGACTTTGGAGATCTCGTCGAGGTTGTCATCCAGCTCATCCTCGAGTTCATCATCAGAGCCTCCCGCCTCAAACTGGTAACGCTTCCGCTGCTCCTTCCTTGCAGTGGTACTGTCTCTATCAGCCTTATCTTGTTCCGTGTAGGTTGTCGCCCGACCAAGACGATCCTGAGTGTCCCTGATGTCCAGCATTGCTTTCTCTCGTTCACATCTTTCGTCCTCGTAGCGCTGCTGTATTTTGGCTTCCTGTGCAGCGCGCTTTGCATCCTTATTGAAGGTCATCGCTGGACGAAAAATAGACCTATTAAGTTTCTTGAGTTCGTCAATCTGATCTTCTGCCCGCAGGGTATGAGTCCGAGACACATCGAGGTGGCGTTCGGTGTTTGCCAATTTCTCTGCAAAGTGGTGATTATAAACCAAGTTGCGTCCAGCAAGAGTAGACGCACCAGATTGATCTGCGAGACGACCCAAGGTCCCTCTAGCAGTTTCTTCGGCCTCCCGGGCCATTCGAAGTGCATTTCTGGTGGAATTGACACTCTCCTGCTTGAGGAACCTTGTCTGCTGTTTGATGCCCTCTACATCCTCTTCATTTTCCTCTCCAGGAGGAGGCTCTCTCCCAATCCCGGGGCCATCAAAGAAACGGCCAGAATCTGCCTTGTCCGGTTTGTATCCAGAGAACAGCTCGCCGCGAGCCCGATCCAGCTGGGATTGGGCATCGCTGATGCTTGGTTTACC
Organism: Leccinum brunneo-olivaceum; assembly: GCA_038092115.1. Taxonomy (NCBI): domain Eukaryota; kingdom Fungi; phylum Basidiomycota; class Agaricomycetes; order Boletales; family Boletaceae; genus Leccinum; species Leccinum brunneo-olivaceum. Next base: position 11,765 of record JBBPPV010000007.1, read on the forward strand.
GACCAGCGATTGGTAGTCGTCAACTCCACCCCGAGACTTGGTTGCCGTGGTGTTGTACGGATCTAACCCATCTCTGCTCGGCACGTACGTGCTGGCGTTGGAACGGTAACTTGGGAGAGGCGAGGTGGAGCGTGATGAACCACGAGATACACCAGACGGTGGTGCAAGCTCAGATTGGACTGGCGGAATGACTGGCTTATCCTTGCGTTTCCAAAGGGACATGTCGGAATGAAAACAAAAGCCAACGAAAGGCTGTGACACTGAATACGATGTCACGTGACATACTGCGTAGAGGTAAACACCTAATCATCCTCATCCTCATCCTCATCCTCATCGTCCTCGTCTCCCATGGACGAGACTGGCATACCCCTTCCCACTGCCTTTATTTTCTTTACAGATACACGCTCATGAAACCGAACTTTTGATGGCCTGTTTTGCACCCCTGGCGGGGGATCGAAAAAGTCTTTGTAAAATAGCGCTGTTGGCGTGGCCAACGATGAGTGACAACCACCAGTGTCGATTACAACTCACCGTCATCCATACCGTTGGCCTCCAAGTCATCGACTGAGCCAAAAAGATCTACCTCTGATTCTTTTGCCGAATCATCATCTGAATCAAAGTCTCGTTTTCTTTTTTTCGGCTTTTCTTCGCATGTTTCAGTGTTGAAAGTTGCGAGGTTGAAAAAACTGTCGTCGAGGTCCAAGTGTCCCCGTGAATGTGCCCTCCTCGGCTTTTGTTGAACAGTGCCCAGCAGTGGAATCAGGAGCTCGCGATCTTCGTCGTCGTCGGAAATTTCGTCCTGAAGGTCGATGACACCCTCTGCTGTTGAGCCATCATCCTCTTCTTCATCGCTGAGCCCTTCCCAGAGATTCTCGTCGTCGTCGTCTTCATCTTCGTCGTCGTCCATCTCTGCATCCGAGTCCACGTCCTCACTTCCATCGTTATCACTATCTTCTCCTTTCAAGTTTTCAAACTCGTTCTCGCCCTGTAGAACCTGTAGGTTATCACATACGCGTGCTGCTCTGAGGTCCAATTGTTGCCATATTTGATCAGCGTTCATACCCTCGAGGAAGAGGGACGGAAGTGGTGTCTCTCCGATGTTGAGCTTCTTTCGACGGTTGTGCATCGGACTTTGTGTTTCAGATGTACTGCGTGCCCGGGACCTCGTTTGTGGAGGAGCCGTTTCGGTGAGCGTAGCCAGTAATTTCTCAACATGAGGCCTTGAGGATACCTCTGTCCCGAGGGCTGTTCTAAATGTTCATCAAACGCTCCATAAAAATTCAAAGTAGTATACGTACCCCAGTCAAAGGTGTGTTTTGTCGCACATAGTGCAATGGAGCAAAGTTCGCTACTAGATCCCGCTAAACATTCTATATGAGAATGGATGAACGCGGAGAGACGCGCCAATTCAGGTGGCAAGTTTTGCTCGGCGCACATACTACGTTTTGGAGGAGGTCAATGTTTGCCCGTATTTTTTTCTACGAAACTTCCACCACCACCTATGGATTTCATCATGACTATAGACTCTGACGACGAAAAACACACACGGAATCGCAATGGAAAGCCCAAAAATGAAGACGAAGAGTGTCGCATTGATCCTGATTTTCACTTTGACCTATCAGAGGATCCATACGTAGACCTGCTTCAGTCCCATAAGCAAGACATCGTGAAAAAAACCGTAAGCAATCTCTTTGTTCTGCGTTTGCATTGTAGAACTACCGGTAGGATCCAGTGTCTATAGACGAGATCATCCACAGGCGGAAACTGAAGCGAGTCAGTGCGAAACGCAAACGAAGCGACGAAGATGATGTCCAAAAAGAAAGCAATGACGATTCTCCAAGCGGAGAGAGTATACTCGAACAAGAAGAATCCGATGACGATGACCCGTTAGCGACATCTGAGGAAAACTCCGAGATGCAAGACCAAATCACTGACGCAGAGGACAGTGAATCCTTGCACAGTTCAGAAGTCGAGACGCAAGTGGAGAAGGATCGCAAGGCGGCATTCTTTACATCGGAAGTTCACCAGAACGCCCATACCTCTTTTTTGACAATGAATTTGTCTCGTCCTATCCAAAAGGCGCTGAATACTCTTGGATTCGTCTCTCCCACCCCAATCCAGGCTGCAACAATTCCTGTCGCTCTGTTAGGCAAAGATATTGTTGGGAATGCTGTGACGGGTTCGGGAAAGACAGCAGCATTCATTATTCCTTTAATCGAACGCCTCCTTTATCGAGAGAAAGGGAAACACGCAGCTGCAACACGGTGCCTCATCCTTGTACCTACGAGAGAACTCGCGGTGCAATGCTTCGAGGTTAGCTCTAAGTTGGCTGCTTTCACCGATGTTAGGTTTTGTTTGGCAGCTGGTCAGCGAGTATCTTTCCTGCTTGTGGACAAAGCTCATTGTGTGTATTAGGTGGCCTGTCCCTCAAATCCCAGGAAGCGGCATTACGAACCTTGCCAGATGTTGTGATCGCAACTCCTGGCAGGCTCATTGATCATCTTCGCAACTCTCCATCATTCACACTTGATGCACTTGATGTCCTTATACTCGACGAAGCTGACCGTATGCTTTCAGAAGGTTTTGCTGATGAACTGGGTGAAATAATCAAAGCCTGTCCTGTGTCGCGGCAGACGATGCTTTTCTCTGCTACTATGACGGATTCCGTGGATGAGTTGGTCAAGATGTCGTTAAACAAACCCGCCCGTCTGTTTGTCGATCCGAAGCACAGGACTGCGAAAGGACTCGTCCAAGAGTTTGTACGAGTTCGGACCGAAAAGGAAGCAGATCGGACTGCTCTACTTATAGCCCTCTGTAAAAGAACATTCAGACAGGGTGTCATTGTTTTCCTTCGCAGTAAGAAACTTGCGCACCAAATCCGCATCGTTTTCGGTCTTTTCGGGATGAAAGCTGAGGAACTGCATGGAGATCTTTCGCAAGAACAGGCAAGTCATTCATGTTCCTTTCAGAACATTTACAAACAAGCTTCTAGCGCCTCGAAGCACTCCGACTATTTCGTGACGGTCAAGTCAACTTCCTCATGGCAACAGACCTGGCTTCCCGTGGACTCGATATAAAGGGAATCGAGACTGTGATCAATTATGACATGCCCAACCAGTTGGCACAATATCTTCACCGGGTAGGTCGGACGGCTAGGGCGGGAAAGTCGGGTCGGTGCGTGTAGATTTTTGTCCTTGAGGTGCTTTTCTGAAATGAATAGTTCGCTCACCTTGGTCGGGGAGGGTGATCGCAAAATGCTCAAGGCTGTTGTTAAGCATAGTAATGGAGACAATGTTAGACACAGAATCATTCCAGCTGACGTATTCAGTCGATGGGCTAAGAAAGTGGCGAACTTGAAACCAGAATTAGCCTCGATCATCCAAGAAGAGAAGGAGGAGAGACAGGTGTGTCCAGTTCTCTTCATATCTTCGTAAGCTTCTCACTTTAATGTTCAGATACGGCGGGCGGAGATGGAACTGAGAAAGGGTCAGAATATGATCGACCACGAGGCTGAAATCTTTTCTAGACCTCCAAGGACGTGGTTTCAGACCGAGAAAGAAAAATCAAAGGCGGCAGGTTTGACGAATGATTTTATTGAGGGAGCTGTACTCACCAGGATTTGCGTGTACAGCTGTAAGCAAACAACATCACGAACAAGGTGCAACATCGTCCAAGAAGAAAGGCACATCAGAGGAGATTTCCAAGGCTAGTACAGAAACTCATATCGCAACATCTGTGCTGATATTGTCAATCTTTGCAGCCGAAGAGAGACAAATACGCAGGACTATCTCGCAGAGCGAAGCGACGTAAATTGGCCATGGAAGTGGATAAAGAGCTTGGAGGTAATGCTGGCCTTGACGCTGCCATCCGCTCGGCGAAGAAGGCAGCCAAACCAGGGAAGATTGGGGTAGCTCCAAGCAAAGGACCCACGCGAGCCGTGATGACAAAAACAAAATCTCGGACAGGGAGTGCGTTTGAGCGGGATTTGTCTGCAAGGGGAGCACGTCATGAAGGTATCAGAGCAAAAAAGGGCGATGCACTGGGTAGAATGGGAAAACAGAAGGGCGGTAAACGATAGTTGTAGTTGTGGGAAGCACCATTTCGCGTGGCGCGAAGCCACCAGTTGTACCGCGAAGGGCGCTGTAATGAACTTCGAATGATTTCAACGTCAACGTCTCAAAAGTTTTTTCACCCGAGTCTAAAACAAACTTGTCGTTCAATGCAAGGTAATGCGTTCGCGTCGCTCGCTACCATCCGCCTGCCGTCGCCATGCCGGCTGCTCGCCTCAGCATGCTGTCCGGACAAGGATCTAATCGTCTTGATATCGCGACTCGGCGGGCACGATAAATTGAGTCTGTGGAAGCTACAGGGCTCAAAGAAATGGGAGATAGACGTCGGGGAAGACGGTGACGCCTCGCCCACGGTCGCTGCTTTAGTCTGGAGTCCCAGCGGCGAGTTTTCGTTCGGGGCCATGTCCTTGTACTAGCTCATGGTCTTTATCCTCAGGTCAGACAATAGCAGTGGTTCGCGACTCCGCACACATCACTCTTCATTCCGTTCAAGATGGACGCGTCGAACGTTGCCTATCCATACCTTTACACCAAAGTGCACCGCAAACTATTCAAACCATCGCGGGCGTCTGGTGGTTTGCTGGTCATCACTCCCTTGTAAGCGGTGTCATCCCTGACATATTCAAGCGGAATGGAGTCAAGGTAAGTTGCTCTTGATGAGTGGGCGAAAACCCTCAGCCGTCGTCCAGACGGGTTCCGCGCTGTCTATCCTTAAAATACTCCCTTTACTCGATCACCTCAAAGGAAACAACGAAGATATGACGTGGGTCAACTGTACCACATGATTGTTATTGACCCTTTGTCCAGTGCGACCGATCTGTTCGCTTTTCAGGGCACACAGACGCGGACTGCATCACAGCGGTCGACTCCAGAAGTAATTAAACAATGGCCAGGATTGGTTCCACTCTTGGAGGATGCATCCATTGCTTCATCAAGCCAGAGTCACGGCGCTCAAGACAATGCTGCAGAATCGGAGTCTTCCGCACAGACGTCGGAAGACGAGGACAGCCTCCTCACTTTGGTCGACGAACGCGGTGTTCTTCATTGTTTCTTAGATGGAAGCTATTTCCTTGGATCAGTGGTTCTACCTGATGGATTGCCTTCTGCTACTCTGTTCAAACACCCCTGTAAACCACTAATATTCCTCCACCCGCAGCCGTTGAATTCTGACATGCTCTCGACGGGAATGCAACCTGTCGTCGTCGAGATCCCACTTCTTGCAACACGAAGTGTGCGCGATTTCGCGCGACTCTCGTCTTCTGCGCGTGAATTAACATGGTATATCATGCGCGTCGTCAATGAGGTTCGAGAAAGCTGGTTTGGATCGGAATCGTTCACAGGAGCAAGGGACATCGGGATTAAGTGGGTGCAAGCTTTGGAGAGAAGACTCAGGGAGCAATATGGTTGTAGGTGTTCTATCCTGCGTTGTTGTTTCGGTGACATCCACATTTGCACAGATCAAGACCCTAATGTTATCCTGGACCTCACCACCTTGCTTGTGACAGGGTCTGGGTCAGAGGGGCTCATGGATTTCATTACCAGCAGCGAACAAAACAGTGAACGGGTACGTTTTCTCGATCACGACTTGCTTATTTCACACTCCTTTCAGACTCTTCAAAAATGGGATTCCTCAGTCACAGAATCGCTAACGAGGATGCGTGATTATGTGACTACGCGCATCATTCCTGCCTTGCAGAGGCTACATATCATCCTGGATGAAATTCATGGGTGGTCGCACATGTGAGTAGCCTCGAGGTCATGGTGACGTAGCGGATTTCAATTCCAGATAAGGCGACAGTTCACATTATTTGGTCTCAGCGCGGATTGGGTGGATTCTTGCCTGAAGATGATTGAACGTGGCATATTCATTTCCTCGTGGCTGGCTGCTGAGGCGAGGAGGGAACTTGGTGCCTTCAAGCAGTTCCTGTCATTCATTCGACATGGTCTGTCGCACGATTGTTGTTTTCCAGTCGACCTCCTGTCTGAGATCTGTTTAGAGACCATGGTCGCGAATCCCAGCGCGGAGCCACACAGTAATCCAGATCATGACATCCTCGAAGTGAACGGCTACTTAATATCCGGGCTCATGACGAGTAAGATTGACGAATGGTTCACGGGGTCACTTCCCCAATTCAATCCTGGAGATCTGTCGCACTGTCGACCACCCAGAAGCCACGGTAAGGCGCTTGAAGACGTTGTGGAAATGGCTCGTGCCGCGTTGCAAGACGGATCACAGACATCGTGGCAGCCAGTAGGTATTCTTTTCGAGTGGATATCGATGAGCTGACATGAGGTGAATCAGAGGGTGCCATTGAAAGATTTTTCGGAATTGGACAAGAATCTGGAAGGGCTTGTAGAAGAAATAGCAAGTCGGTGTCAACGGGTGTTTGGAGAGGTGTCAAAAGCTGCATCCCGATCTGCTACAGTCTCTGTAGCTGGTGGAGGGACGGGATCGCAGGCAAGTCAGGATCCCGCAGAAGGAGCATGTCATTTTGTCCGTCAGAGGGTGGTTAGCAATCAAAACGAGGTAAACGGCATGCGATTCGGGGTGGGGTGATATTGACCTAAATTCGGTCTTTATAGCCAGATCGCCACCTGCAATATCTTGCGGTGCATGTGAGATGGGAAGGGCAAGCGCTCTGTGAGTGAGTTGGATTGATCGCCATTTGTGAACTGAATATATACAAAAAAAGTGTGCATGAGCCGAATGCCGTATGGACGATATGTGGCGGGAGTGGAGAATGACGTTCGGGTGTGCCTGTTGAAGAGTTGTGTACGGGGAGAAGGGGGTGGGGAGGTGGATGTGTTGGAAGCCGAGTTCTTTGACGACGAGACACTCGTTCTCGTCTACCAAGCCAAGGAAACCAAAGGTGAGGAAAGCGCCCTTTTTTTTTTTTTTTTTTTTTTTTTTTCTTCCTGAAAGTATGTGGAACTGAGCGAATTGTGTTGAAGGGCCGATATGGGTCGGAACGGTAAACTACACGACACTCGGGTACGACATACTGGAAACAAAATGGTACGTAAGCGGACCCGGCCGGAGAGATATGATGGCGAGCGTGTTGGAGAGATGGAAAGAGGGGCATGTAAGTCTCGTGTTGCGGCCAGAACCTTGGATGCGGAGTTTTTTTTTTATTGAAGCGGCATGGCTTAGCTTCCGTGCAACCCGATTCCGATCAGAGAAAGCCGCCGATTGTGTGGGAGCAAGAACGGATCAGTGACGGTCGCGGTGAACGGACGGGTTGGACGGAGAGTGGTGTGTATACTAGACGGGGAGGGGACGAAGATGGAGGTAATAGATATGGAAGGGAAGGAGGAGGAGGGGGAAGAGGAGACGACGACGATGATTTACGGATGAGGAGGAGGAGGAGGAGGAGGAGGAGGAGACAGGCATGTGTGAATGAATGTAGATCGAGAATATAAAATATAAAATATAAAATAAAATAAAATAAAAAGGAGACAGTTTGAACTGGATTGTAAATACATTCGCTTAACTCGATCACACCGCGGCCCTCTCCTCGTGTCCTTGATTCGAATTCTTTTTTTTTTTTTCCATGCCATTTTAAACCGTCTCCGTCGCTCCAGTTCACCATCATCTCCTCCTCCTCCTCCTCCTCCTCTTCCTCCTCTTCCTCCTCTTCCTCATTCCTCTCATGCCGAACAAACTTGAACCAGGTCACTCCCCCCCAGACGACAAATCAGAGTGCAAGGTTGACATTGACGATCCTGTCGCCCGCATGTCCGATATCGCCCTCCGCAAGAAGAAAAATGCAGATGCCCAAGCTGCTTTCCGTCAGAGGTCCTCTTCCTTTGCCTCTTTCAAAATCACTCCTCTCATCTCTCCTTTATTTAGGCGTGCCAATTATATCGCCACCCTGGAAGAGACAGGTCTGCACAACCCCTCTCTCTCCCTCACCCCACTCACACCTACCCAGTCACCTCCCTCGAGTCTGTCGTCCTCCAACTCCAAGACTCCTGTCGCGAGGCACGCCAGGAAGCCGGTGAGCTCAAGCAAGATAATGCCCGTCTCAAACACGAATTGCGCGAACGCGACAAGTTTTGGAGAGCTCTCTGGCAAGCTCGCAAGTCGGGACAGGCGCCCGAGTCCGATGACTTGCCCCCTCCCCCTACCACCTTCTCCGCGCATTCCCCTTCCGCTGTCATATCCAATCGTCTGCACGGAAACCACTACAGCGACGACATGTCCTTTCAGTCAAACGATGACCCCCAATCTCTCTGCAATGGCGCATACACTCAAAATCACACCTATCCCGCCCATTCGCCATCCTTGCCCTACTCTGCCGTAGACACCGATCATCTCCCCTCCCCTGGACAAACACCCCAGTTGGGTGCGAATCGCATTTCAAAGTTTGGCCACTATCCCTACCCTGTTCAGACCATTAACCGCGACGCACCCTGGGCCCAAAACATCCCACAATCCTCCTCCTCCAGCGGTGAGCCCATCCCACGGACAATCTTATCACCCCTGACCTCATTCATCAGGGTCTCCCACGTTGACTTCCCCCGATATGTATGTCAATCGTTCCTATGCAGAGGAACAAAAAACACCTTTGAATCACTTGGAAACCACTCCTTACCTCTTCCCGAGCAGCCGGTCCATATCTCCAACAACCTCAACGCCACCTTCTTCATCCACCACATCATTGACGTCACCGTTTCAGTTTACCTTCCCTCCAGAAGGCTCAATCGGCCCAGAAAGACCAGAATTTGACTACCGCAGGCATTCCAGCGCCCACGGCGCCGAGGTTACACTTCACGGTGGAACCGCCGATATTTCGCTTTCTGGCGTTGCAGGCGACGGCGTCCGATACAGGATCGGTCCTAGGCGAGCCAACTCTGGTCCGGAGCGCCCTTTGCTTCCTACTGTACCTCATTTCTCCGGAAGTGACAATGGCTCTCAGCACGAACGAGGAAGTAGCGAGGGCGAGTCCAACTCTTACTCTCAACTTCCTAAATTGCGTCCGCGCCGTGGTCTTGAGAGGGAGTCGCGGTCTCCCTCCCCTGGTGTTCCACCTATTTCCGGCACCCTGGCGGTGATCAAAGCACAAGCATTCGGGGCCTTGCGGAGAACGCGGACACGCACAAAGAAGTCTTCGGAAGGCGCGGCCAAGGTGGCGATGGAGGTGCTCGAAGCAAGAGGCATTGGAATGGGAGTGGCTACAGGCTCCAAGCGGCCACGTTTGCTTGATGATGACCCTGACATGGAATGAACACACAAAATTGACGACACAACGATATATATCCTATTGTGCATCTATCAGTCTTTGGTTGGACACGATACTGTTTTACTAACACTACATAGTATGTTCACCTATTCTCTAATCATCTGTCATATATAGTGTTGCATGTAATATGATACCTTGTAGGAATCCCTGTTCTCTTTTATCCGTCGGAAATACATCGGTGGTCACTTGGAATCTCGTGTACGGTACACCCTAGCCATGGCCGCGGACAAGGTGAACTGGACGGAAATTTAACGTGTCAAACGTGGCATGCGTTGGTGGAAGGCGGTGACGATCCTATTCCCATCGGTGCGTTGACCACGCCCACACCGTGGCTAGCAGATCTAGTTCAGTCTTGGAATGGCGACATCCCACGGCCCTCTGATTTCGCTAGTGGATGATGAACGTCAATAGCTGAAAACAAGGTGGTAAAATAACATGCTTTTTGTATTTTTGCGCCCAGACGAGCACTGCCGGAGCAATAAACGTAACGGTGATGTATATGGCTGCCATGACGAATGCGATAGGCGTCGAGAGAGGTGTGATGAGGATGAGTGACACGGCGGTGATGGATAACGTCAGGAAGACTTGCAATGCTGTTGAGATACACTGTGAATCCGTTCAACGTTACCGCCTCGTAGACTAGGGAAAACGTTTACCCAAAATCGATGACGCAATAAAGGGAAGAGAGCAAATAATTGCACAGCAAAGAGAACAAGTGAAAATACGGACAGGTCGTCAGGCAAACGTGAGGCAAGGACAACAGACGATGATATCGCCGCGTTCATGGATAAGACGGATGTGAGCCTGTTGGCTGTGAGAATGGAGCGGATCGACAAATGAGCAAATTCCTGAGAAAATGGACCGGGCTTTATACAGCTATAATCGGCGAGGAGTGTGTTGAGAAGAAAGAGGCATGCAGACAACGCCCAGATGGAGTCAGATGAAGTTGCAGCCGTCAATGTTCTCAGAACGGGGGCTAGACCCATGAGAGCGAGGAAGACGAGCAAGAAAGACTTGACAACTTTTGAGCCTAGGAAGGGGTGAGCACAAAGGGCAGACATGGTATGTGGCATCACCAACGGTTTGGCGGCACATGGCCAGGGCGATGGAGGATCTCCCATGTGCCATAGCCAAGGAGGAAACAAGTGACGGACGACCACAATAACACGCGAGCGTCAAGAGAGCGTTGGTAGAGTCTTGCAAAGATGGCGAGGAAGAGGAAGACGGTGGCAAGATGCTGTGTGATGGCACAGGCGAGGAAGACGAGCGGCCAATAACTGTATGGGGTGAAGTTGGCTTTGAAAAGAGGGTGAGCGGAGGACGAGTGTGACTGGCAAAGACGGACTGTTTCGTCTCAGGGTTGATAAAAACGCGTCTGGTGGAATGAAATTGTCTGGGTGAGGAGAGGACCAGAGAACGGGTGACATGACAAGTTATGTACACTGCCACGCTATTAAACATGTACGAGGAACGGTGCCGACGAGGAGGCGATCATGTCCACGAGAAAGCCTTGAATTTTAATCCCACTGATTGAAGAAGACATTGATGAAAAGTGACCGTCAATTCAAGCGGGTTACTCACCACCAGTCCCTCTTCTTGCCTCGCTGCAGGCACAAGTTTGGTAGACTTCAATTGAGCCGCGAGATGACCCCGCTTCGGATTCGACGGATGAGTACCGCGTGCTTGTGCCTACCCAACATTTGTGAATCGTATCACGAAGGACGAGTTGACTGACCGATTG
>JBBPPV010000008.1:0-22266 GCA_038092115.1 Leccinum brunneo-olivaceum
GAATGGTAGCGTTGTCGGGTTACGTCGGCTATTCGAACGAGCCGTTGGTGTTGACGGTGTCTTACCCACCCCTCCAGCGGCGTATGCTGCGTCGGACGCTCCCTTGGAAAATCAGGTGGCAGTACCAAGCACTCTGTTGTCGCGAACCCTTGGTCTTCATGCAGACTCTCCTGCCCTCGCACAATTCCTTGGGCATGCTCCCAAACGTCGTCGCATTCACGTTTATGACGAAGATCAGGACATTGATATTATGACCCTTAACGGTATAGGCTCCCAGTCAGACGCACTGATTCCCAAAGAACCGGTACAGCGCAAGAAAAGTTTCTGTATGCGCTATCCCCACCGAAATATTGCACGAAAAGACCTCGATCTAGTTGTTGACGTCGACAAGGGAGCTGAGAAAATAAATGCAGGCGAGGTTTCATCTCCGGCGATTATCCCAGCTGGCACAACTACATCGCGTTTCCACATCACTGCCCGTGTCCGTCTCGAGGATCGAAGTTTATTTTTGAAAGCAGGTCAGCCCAATCGATTGCTTTTTTTACTGTGGAGTACTCATATTGTAGACCGACGCGCCCAGCTGGGGCTTACCGATCAGTATCGTTGGATGCTAGGTGTCACGGCACCTTCCTATGTGTGTTGCCTTGTATTCCTTGTGCCTGTGTGCTGAGCTTGTTGAGTAGTCACTCCCATTGTCATCGTTCCTGATTTGCGTTACGGTCGTACCGCCGAGGTCGGTTTCATCTGTGTTTCTCACTGCTAGGCAACAACCTTTTGCGATTATTGGCACTGCAAGTGAACCCTTTATGGCCAAGGTCATCTTTGAATGGGTCGGCGGTGGAAGAATGGAAGTTGAGCATTGGGTCGAAGTATGTAAACGTATCTCGAATTCTATCTTATCCAGACTGACTTGGAACTTTAACCTTTTGAACCCCTATAGCTCGATCAATCTAGGTCCTACACTTCTGTTTCTGGCTCAGAACAATTATTTGACGTAGAGCTCGATCGCAATATAGCATTGCTTCCGGTTCCTAAACAAAGCGCTCCCCCTCTACCGTCCCTTGATCGCCAGCTTCCATTCGATTCCCCACTTCACAGGATTACTAAGACTGACGCGGGGCATGGAGAAACTCTATCGACCACTGACGAGTGTATGTATCATCCTTCTGTGTGAGCAATGCGTTGATGTATATGCCATGGTGTAGATTACGAACAGATCCTACGAGATCTCCTCCAGAAGGTGCCGATGACCGCGAAAGGTGAGTTTTTCTTCTTTGGACGCATACCGTATTAATGGAGGTAACCCAGATGTCAAGCCAAGAATAACTGTTCAAGTTCCGTTCAAATTGGTCGCCAGTCCTTCACACTTGCTCGCTCTCTTACCTGGAAGAAGGAAGGCCATCGAGGTGGGAAGTTCTGTTCGCTACTTTGAGCCTCTTGTGTTGAAATTGCATGCAGTGGGCTCGCGCTCGAACGCTGCATTCGCTCTACGTTGAACATATGGCTTCAGTTTCACCAAGTCAGCAAACATCGCTGACAGTGGGTGATGTATATACGTTTCTTGAGGACACATTGCATTTCCCTCGTCCTTCTCGTCCTACTCTAGCGCCACTTCCTGAGCCGAAGAAAAAAAGGAGAGAGAAGGATGGGACACCAGTTCCGGGTGAGGAGTCGTGTTCAACCTGTGGCATCAAAAGACGCTTGCATCCTGGATACGATGTCAAAAACGAAGGTGTCGCGGTTCATTGGGCATGCACAGTTGTTCCGGCAGCGGAACAACAATGTGGACAGAGGTTTCCTCTTACTAACTTGGCTAAAGTTCTCACATGGCCAAATGGACTTGAGGAAGCAATACAGGGTCCTCCGTCGCTACGAAATAGTTCCGCTCCGAAACAATCATTGAAGCTACTTTTACCGCCATTCCAATACACGGCACGTGATCTTATGGCGATTAATCCACCAGAGTTAATTCTCGCTGTGCACAAGGTCGTTTCCAAGCTGCGCCTCGCTACATCCCCTGATTTTGCGTCATGTGGAAAAAATCCCGCATTCCTGACCAATAGAGATCACATTGAACAATGTCTTGCTCCCGCAGCTCTATTGTCAGTCACGCTAAAACCCTTTATCTCCACACTACTGCGGTCGGCGATTGAAATCGCCAAACAGGACGCCACATCTGTTGTTCCAGGAAACAAGGATAGTCACACGAAGAGGACGAAAAAGATAACGTTCGTCCTGACGCCCGCTCACGTATTACGAGGGCTTCGGTTGCAAATAAACGGTCTCCGCCCTGTTCCAAATACTTCGCGAACTGCGATGAGCTGCGACCCTCGGGCAAGAGAACTCACAGCGTTGTGCCTGACGCAGTTCGGTGTCGGGCTTGGCTTTGGAAAAGATGTGCCAGTTGCAGATGGCATGGAGCTCAATTCCATTGTAAAAGCTGAGCCAGAGTAAAAGGAGGGCATGACAAGGGTATCGCATGGTCAAACTGTTCCTTTCTCCATCTGTCAGTGTCTGCCTGGGACTATTGCACCCGAGCATGAAACCACCCCTGATTGCGCGGCAAATGGGGAACAAGGTTCAGTAGCACGATGCCCTGAACCTGGATGGATCTTATACGGGGTACGAAACCACACGACCGCCGACCCTCCGATGATTTAATGTTGCTGAACCTTGTGGTGATTTCCATTTCAGTGGCGGTTGATGGTAAGTAGTTACAGTACTAATTTTTGTAGTTCCCATCACAGAAATGACAGAGTACGATCCCCCCCCCCCCAGTATTTGGTTCAGGGTTGAACAAGAAATTGTCTTTTTTCGGTCACTCCGAGCTACCTTTCAAAACCGGAGACAAGGCAGAGATCCGGCATTTCCCGAGTTCCGAGTCCCGACAATCTCGGTTAGTCTTCCGAGCTTACCCACCAACCGCATCAGAAGATACGTATGCCGCCGTGCTCCGATATTCGGGAATGTCTTATCCAGAGTTTCAAGTGCTGCTGGCAGAATACCACCATAAAACATATCAACTATTGCGGCGATCTGGTGGGTTGTTCAATGTATTATCTGAAAGGTGATTGGAACATCTCAGGCACGACATAGATATAATAGGTAGACAGGTTGCGGTCTGCCAGTCAGCGTATATAGTTCATTTCGCATGTGCCACAATAACAGTTTGTGGCCTTCACGATTTGACAGTTTTGTCCTTGAAGGTAAGTCGGGCAAGTGTGACGTTGGTTGCGTGCTCGCCCTTTCTTCATAATACTTTTATGGCATAATTTCGGATGAAGTTCTGATTTAACGTTCCTCATAGCCGTGGCTACCCGAGTCGAGTCCTTCCGTCCACAGCATTCAGCATAATCACTTTCGCCTTCTCGCCTAGAATTTTCCGCTGTTGCTCCAGCATAAAATATAGTCCCGAGTTGACCATAAGTAACTGTTTAACGTCTTCTCCTTCCTCTTTTCGGTCCCGCTTCTCGGTCCTCCTGGTACAAGCAATGGTTGCCCTTCATTTCGACAACACGCTGGGTGCACTGTTCATCGGGTTTAGTGTATCGATAGTGCAAGTACAACTCATCTACAAGATGGATCTCTCTGATCAGTCCACAGGATATACGCCCTGTTTCTCATTGAATCGCTGAATTACTATTGTCGCTATCCTTCGGATAAAGCTGTGTATAAAATAATCGTGAGTTCTTCTCCAAGACTGTATCCTGGCGCCAGTTTCATGCATAATCCAAATAGGTCGCACTGCTCTTGTTCGTGTTCCCTCAGTGATTGCTAAATGCATTGTAATTCTTTTCTTCAGGCTATTAGAGACAGTGCACCAAGCTTTCATGGGCCATTCTGTGTATTACTACACAGTAACGTGAGTTGCTTGATCGCTGTTTGCCGATAAACTGATCGCAACGTAGAAACTTCTTGGACATACTGGCCCTCATTGGCAAACCAGTTTGGTGCGTCATCTTTTTCGTGGAATCTTCGCCTTCTGATGAGAATACAGGTCTCTTGTCGTGCGTAAGCTTTGCTGAACGGTAATCTCGATCCCATTGACACCGCGTCTTCCAGTTTCAGATTCTCCTCGGAGTGAGTATCACGCTTGCGTTCCTGGTTCAAAATTTCTGAGAACTCATGCCTCATATCTAGGCAGTGGTTGCATTCATCGTCAAGTTGTATGCATATTGTTTTGATCACTGTTTCCTGCAACTGATCCCGTTCGTCGGATAGTTTATTCGTTCTACGTGTCTGGAGATGTAAGAAACTCTCCTCCATGCAAGCATTTTTAATGACATGGAATTTTCAGTTAGTTACGGGAACATGTGGTTGACATCGTTTCTGGCAAGTCCTTTCCACGCATGTCGTTATGTCCGTTGCTCAACTCGTGAAAAGCTGCTTCTCAGCTTCGGACAACTAGGTAGGGACTGCCCTCGTAACACAGACATTCGTATCTAATCCGGATCATTATTTTTACTCACTAGCCCTCGCCATTGGTAAGTTTGAATGAAACTTCCCATGATTCCTTTTGTAACCATGTCATATTAGTGTTCACAGTGAAAAGGTATCATACTTCTCAGGTTCTTTGAGGTGGATTTTGAACTGAATATGCGCATTTCCTCCTTTCAGTTATGTGCTTCCTGCATTATCTGACCTCGTGAACCTACGGGTTAGCTGCATTTCTGTACGTAACCTTTCTCATTGCTGACGTGGTGTTACTGCCGTAGACTGTCGGTATCATTGCGCTTGTTTTCGGCGTTGCCAACGACATTGGCATAGCCATTTCTCTTTGTTATTACTTGCAAACCATGCGGGTGAGCTATTCACAGTGCGTTTTAGTTTACGTTTGCCCCTCGGACTGTGATCTAACTGCATAAAGAAGCGACTCCCTCATCAGAAATCTGACCCTCTATGCCGTCAACACCGGTGTCCTGACAAGGTAATGTTGGACCTCAACAAGATGTTTTCCCTGCCCGCCTGACACGGTTGTCTAGTGCGATGAGCTTCACTACGTTGATCATCGTATGTATTGCCCTCGGGTTTTTTTGTCGATCGCTTACATCCAGGCCAGTACAATTTTATGCCGGATAACTTGATCTTTGTAAGCTGCTTCTTTGTTCTAAGCAAACGTAAGGGAATTTCTTTACTTGATCCAACGCATTGGATTGACCCATCATCTAGTATATGGAGTGTCGTTCGTGGCAGCGTACGTCTCTGTCTATAGGCCGTATAACATGCGCCAATAAATTGACAGACTCAACACACGTCAAATTACACAAGGACGGTGTACCGACCAAGAACCAAACAAAATCTCGACATTTTCAAAGGTTGCAGAACCGCGAAATTGCTCGCTCCACGTATCCTTGGAAGACCTAGAAGCCCAAAAGGATTTCCAAGACATACAGTCCCATGCCGCGGAAGAGGTTCGTAATTCATCGACAACAATTATTTCACTTGACGGTCAAGATGATAGCAGATCGGCGTTTCCACTCCACCAAGTTCTAGTGAACACACGGAAAGACCACCTTACGCTGTTGGATGGTGAAGACTCTGGAGGGCTACCCCGATATCTAATTCATCATCATCATCACTACCCTGAACCATCCATTCATTTATGCATGCATTCTAATCTATCGAGTCTCCCATGCCTTGATTTACTTTCAGGTGTCATTATCTCATCCTCGCATATCTCACACTCTTTCAATGCACGAGTATCCAAGTACTTCAAACTTTCGAGAATTGATCTGTATTAATATTAACGCTGCACTTTGCTTCTGTTGGATTGTTCTTTCGAATTCACTTGCGTAGAGAAGTGCGCCCCTATACACAGCGTCAGTGATCCATGCTAGCCAAGTGCCTCTCCACACTCTGCGATCACTCCCCCAATTCCGAGTCATTGATGATCAGAGACCAACAGCCACTCAGACGTTCGATCGCGTTGTGCAGCCTCGCGATAGTCGGGCGTTCCAACACCTTTTCAATTGGGAAAGTCGCTCTTGCCACACATCGTACCAATGATTCCCCGTAGCAATATGGATTGCCTCGTCCGAGAGCCCGTCGCTGTCTGTCATTGATCTTGGATTCCGTGACACGCAAAATGGACCCGACCTTTATCAACCCGAGAACTTCCTCGACCGTGCCAGCAGGAGCGTTTCAGAATTCGAATTCTTGATCACTTCCCCTAATGTGTTTCAACTCGGCATGTGCGCCCGGAAGCTGGATTTGGCCGCATCTGAAGATGATCAAGGGTTGGGACACGAAATCGGATATGTGGTGTCCAGGACCACATGGCGAAGAACACGGAGCTGCCAAGAGAACACTGTCCCAATTGTAGTCGGTCGGTCGTTGGAAGGCTCTTTGACTGCGCGCCGTGTCACTTTGTACCAACCCCCATCTTGAATCAGACGGCGCCTGGTCACCCACAATTACACCTGCATCATGGACACCACCGAAATCCGAGTCTTTGCAATGTTCCCTCGTGATCCTGCCAATCCCGAGCCCTTTTCCAATTGGATCTGGGTCAACTGCCTTACTTTTCCGGTCGACACCCTCAACAGACTTCGATTCACACCAAAGTACTACAAATGGATTCGCTATGCCACTGGCGTAGTCATTGGTGCACAGGGTGACCTTTCGCTCACTCAGGACTTACCACGCAATGTCTTTGAATACAACAATGGACGACTTCCTACCGCTTCTGTTGACCTCTACTATCATACCAGCGACGATGAGAAGCAAAGGATGTTCCCCGTTGATCCTAACATGGAATGCTCCAATGAGAATAGCATTGATACCACACCTCGGAGGGCAAGTTTCCGAAGAGACGTTGTGGATCGGGATAGAACGTGTCCCTTTACAGGTCTCGGGCCATTTGATTGTGAAGCTGCACATCTCCTGCCGCATAGCAAAGGGGATGAGGTACGCTGGTCTTGCTTTTAATCTAGTCTTACTCACTGTATTGAAGTACATACAGACGTATACTCAGCGGCGCAGTCGGGACCCTACTGGAGGCGATCTTGTGTCCAACATCGACGACGTTCGGAACGGCCTGCTTCTAAACCTCAATGCCCACAACAATCTGGGGAGAAATATTGCATTCTTGCCAGTGTGCAATGCTCTCTTGTCACTTATTGGAGGCTGATGGATTTTGACAATTAGACTCCCAATTTTGCCATGAACACGTCGGATGTTGACCCCACCACACCGCCAACAGAGAAAAGATGTTTAGCACACCTTTTCACACCCGATGAACCAGGAAAGTTTGGCAATTCCAACCTCCGTTCAGGATTTCCAATCCAGATGCATGCCACTGACAAGTGGCCCCCTAGTATCATTTTCGATGCCGTCTATGCCTATACCGTGCTGTACCATTTTTCCCCTCAGGAAATGTTGGATACACTCGAACAGTGGAAATCTATTTTTTATCCCAGAGAGATCATGCCGGCAGGACAAGCAAGTCATCAGGCTATTCTAGATAGGAGAATCCAGGAGTGTGAGATGAAAGACCAACACGACCAAGAGCGTGAAGATCGCGCCGCTGCTAGACGAGTACATAGGGAGGGCCTTGCAGACGACCACCCGGACTTTTATGACTGCCTCTTGATCCTCCCCTATCTCATGGTACCGCCAGACCAGCGAGAGGCTGTTTGGAAAAGAGCTGCAGAGAAGAGGGCAGAGAGGGAGCGGAGCCATTTGGAAGACAAGGTTGTGGGTTGGGCGAGGGAAGTTGCCAATGCAAGCCCATGATGTCGGCGGTAACGGCAGACTCTGTATTCTGATTTTTGACTCTTTGTGGGACTGCATGGAATTGTACAAGGCACTGGCACCGTATGTCTAGGGGATGAGGCACAATATTGCGTGCTTTTCAGATATTACACTTGATAAACATGACGAGCACCATGCCTCCACAGAGAACGAGGATGCTCTCCCACCCACAGCGCCGCTCGAACTCTTCAACTTGTCGTGGCGGCGACCAGCAGGGCACTGCAGCGTGACGAGCAACTGTTCATACTTGGCCACCACCCGTGATGCAATGCCGTTTGTCCAGCTGAAGCCTGCTTGGACAGTACTTGGTGGTGGTAGCACGCCGTTGCGTCGCCCTCGCCCGCGTTGTTGTCGTGGTGGTGGTGGGGAGCTCATAACCGTGCAGTTCCCTAATTGCCATCGACATTGAGAATTTCTCACACATCTAGATTGGATAGTCAGCTAGCGAGTCCCAAACAACGACACCGAAGACATCCATATTGCCGATACTTCCCGTACGATTGAGCTCTGCAACAGGCAATGAAGCACTGCATGCGCGGGATCCTCCAGTAGCGTACCTCGATATAGCAACAAGCGAAGCTGACGAGAATGCTCACCAGCTACACAGGACACTCGTAAAGTCCGCCCGACCCTTGCCAGCAGTAGCATTTCCCCCGTTCACGATAATTCCATGCAACCGGTCAACATCTGCGGCGAATTCAGTCATTGTTCCAGACCAGAGTCGTTATGATAATAATGATGTAGTTGCTCGGGAAGCTGGGCCTCTGTGAGATTGGGCCAGCAGTGACAAGGTCGTACGTCGATTGATCAAAGTGGTAATGAGGTCGAGCGTTCAACGGTCCAGTTGACAAAGGCAGCAGGGAACGTACCGTTGTAGTACTTGTTCATGACCATGTTTACAGCGGCAAAGTCCCCGAACTCGTTCTCCTGAGGCGCGAGGACCTCGTCAGAGATGATGCCGTTCCATATTGACATTCGTTCAACGGGCAGACTCACTCGTCATGACCGTTTGCATGCGCTGTCGGCCAGGTCGATATTACGGCGGCGTTCCCACAGCATCAAACCGTGAGCAATAATGTGAGGTTGCATCCAAACGACACCCAAGCCAGCAAGGTGTTCTTCAAGCTGACCGAGTCGCCAACCTCTTCAAACAACACACAGCGAGCGTTGCGGATGATCGCGTCATGAACCCAAACGTGAACTTGCTCGGGATGTCGGAGAAACACAAGGCAGAGGACCGTATACTACCTCTAGGTGGACCTCCCATTGCTAGACGAAGGAAAACTGGCCTGTTATGGACACTCGTCGTCCTGGTTTCAGTATCATCTTTCCTTGTCTTGCGCAGGTTGACTCCAAGGTCCACAATACCCCTGCCTGGCAGCGTCCCTATACCTACGTTAACTGATACGGGCCTCACTGGAAATGGACGTACAAACGCAGTCCTGTGGGACAAGTACAGTCTGGTGCTCAATGGTCAGCGTATCTTCGTTCAGTGCGTTCACTCATCACTTTTGTATACCTCATGCATCTTGTTTATTGCATCTTGTCAGTTCTGGAGAGTTTCACCCTTTCCGCTTACCGGTTCCTGGGCTATGGTTGGATGTTCTTCAAAAAATCAAGGCCGCTGGATTCAACGCCATCAGTATCTATACTCACATGGCGCTGATAAATCCCTCGCCTGGAGTAATCGATTTCGACTATTACCGTGCTCTTCGACCGCTTTATGAAGCTGCAAAGCTAACAGGCATTTGGATTGTCCTTCGTCCTGGCAAGTTCTCTGTTGTTCCGGTTGATTACATCGTCACGTTTGTATCTAGGTCCGTACATCAACGCTGAGACAACTGCGGGAGGAATTGCACATTGGATAACGTCGCAAGTAGCTGGTGAGCTTAGGACGAATGCGACGGATTGGAAGATGGCGTGGCAGGATTATATCCAAGGGATCATAAGAGAAACAGTGCCATACCAGATCACTGAAGGAGGGCCGGTCATTGGTGAGCATACAATGTATTTACATCTCTTAAACGAGACTAATCTGGTGCTTTTAGCAATCCAGCTTGGTTCGTACATTCATTTTAAGGGGAACCACCACACCCGACCCATTTTATTTCTCCCAGATAACGAATATTCTCAAATACCGGCGTCGCACGCAGAATATTTTGTAGACCTTCAAACTGCATTTGTCAATTCTGATATTGTCGTTCCCTTGACAGCGAATGATGCCGGGGCAGAGAGAAATTGGATCAACGGAACTGTGCGTGCGCTTTTGCTTTCAGCAATTTTTTTTTTTTTTGATGTCTCTTTTGCAGGGAGCTGTTGATATTTATGGGTATGTGGTTGCACACCCTTTGTTCCATGGCCACCCTTGACCTTGGTTTACATGCAAAGTCTTGATGCTTACCCGCAAGGCTTTGATTGTTCGAATCCAATGGTATGGAATCCGGTGAACGCAGATTACCACAGTTACCATAAAAGTATGTCAAGAATTCTTCCTACTCTTCGTGGGTTTGTTCACACCGCCTCTAGGTGTCAATCCCGCTCAGCCCTGGTATTTCCCTGAAGTTGGGTCTTTATCTTCAGTATTTGCACAAGTATAGTAACTGTGATTTAGTTTCAGGCTGGTGCTTTCGATGCATGGGGTCCCACGGCGCCAGGTATGCATTACCTGCCGATCTGCGGAACAGGATACTCACGTGCTGTTGAAGGTTATGATCAGTGTCGTGTTCTTACTGGAGCCGACTTTGAGAATGTCTTCAATCTCAACCTTTGGGCAGCGAACGCCAAGCTGATTAACTACTACATGCTCTATGGGTATGAAATACATTCTCTCCCCTGGACGGCGCTCACCAGGTTCTTGCAGAGGTACTTCATGGGGTGGTCTGCCTTTCCCAGGAGTTTATAGTAAGGCTCCTTTGATTTCTTTCCTTTGATGTGTAACAAGTTAGCTAGCATCATACGACTACGGAAGCGCAATTGCCGAGAATCGAGTCCTGACCAACAAGTATCCTGAACTTAAGCGAGAAGGGCTCTTTCTCCGCAGTTCCCCAGAGTTTTACAAAACTGATCATGTCGGTGACAGTACCAGTGGTGCTGTTGCGGTAACCAGCGATTCTGTATTTGTCACTTTGTTGACCAACCCCGACACAAATACCTCGTTCTACATTGCAAGACAAAGCGATTCAACCTCGACGTAAGCACCAACATGTGTCGTTGGTGCAACTGACAAGAGGACCCCGTGTAGAGCAACGGAAAATTTCAAGCTGGATGTCACCACAACGGCTGGCTCGTTCCAAATTCCGAGAGTTGCTTCTGCAATCACCCTCGATGGCCGACAGTCTAAAGTCATTGTCACCGATTACTCTTTCGGCTCGTCCAAAGTCATCTACTCCACGGCACAGGTCCTCTATGCGGGCATAATCGGTGGCCGGAACATTCTGTTCCTGTACGGCGATCCTAGTCAAGAGCACGAGATTTCTCTTCGTCTCACAGGAGAGCCACGACTGCGGGCGCAGAGTGCTAGCATTTCTTACACTTCAATCAACGGTGTCTCGACTGTAACCTTCTTGTCGGGCATAGAAGGTCTTGTAACCGTCTGGGACTCGAGTGAGCAATTGGTTCTCTACAGTGATACCACCACAGCAGGCACATTCTGGTCTCCGGAAATTCCCACCAATCCGTCGCATCAGTTTGCACATTACTGGCAACATGGCACCAATACCTCCGTCCTGATAGGAGGACCCTACTTCGTACGGAACGCGACAATTTCAGACAAAACACTCGCTCTCTGTGGTGACCTGTACGAGAACGTGCGGTTGATCGTAATTGCGCCAGATACTGTAAATGCGGTGACCTGGAATGGAATACCCGTTTCTGCGGACTTTACGGCAGCCGCTGCTATCACTCTACAGGGTGGATTCACTGCTGAGATATCTCCTTCCGTGTTGACAACCGGTGTTGTTATCCCTCGGTTGACCAATTGGAGGTATGCGAACAGCTTGCCGGAAATTGAACCCGACTTCTCAGACAAAAACTGGACGGTTGCAAATCGAACGGAAACCAATATACCCTTCAAACCTTACTATGGAGATGGACGTGTTCTGTACGGTTGCGACTACGAATAGTAAGCAACAACTGTTTATACCGTTTGACGGAGATTCAACATACTAACCTTGATAGTTGTGAAAACATTGTCCTCTGGCGCGGGCACTTCATCGCGACTGAAGATACAAAGTCGGTTAACTTCTCCATTAATGGTGGAGAAGGTTTGTACCGAATCTTTCCATACAAACGGCGTTCTCATTATACCTATTGGCCAGCTTTCGCCGCGAGTGTCTGGGTGAACGATGTGTTTTTGAATACTTCATATGGAAAGTATGTTTGTGTCATCTGTTCTGACAATGCACTGACGCAGAACAACTTGTCAAGCTCAACCAACAACTGGAACATCCTGGAAGAGACCGACGAGAAGTTTTACTTTCCACCAGGCTCCCTACGTTACAATCAGGACAACGTCATTACTATTCTTCAGGTAAGTTGTATATTACGGTTCATAACGGATTTATAACTGTGCCTTAGGATAATATGGGGCTGAACGAAAACGGAGGTACGAATGCCACCATTGGTCGTTCCGGTTAGCTAATGGAGCTTACAGATTCTCATGTTGATGAAGAGAAGTCACCTCGAGGAGTTCGCGGGTTCATGCTTAATTCTGGTGACTTTGGCGAGTGGAAGGTGCAAGGCAAAGTCGGAGGTTATTCAAAGTTCGTTGTATACTGAAACGTATAGAATGCTTCTAACTAACATCTGGACTAGCTTCCCTGACAAAGTCAGAGGCGTTCTAAACGAAGGCGGTCTACACGGCGAACGATTAGGCTGGCATCTTCCAGGATACGACATTTCATCATGGGAAGAAAGGGATTTTTCCGATGGCCTTCCCAGCACTTCACCCGGAGTTGGATTTTTCGTGACTACATTCGACCTCAACATCCGAGAGGAGCTTGATGTTCCCGTGTCATTCACATTTGATCACACTTTCCAGCCTTACCGTGCTCAGCTGTACGTGAACGGGTGGATGATGGGCAAGAGGGTAGCAAACCTCGGGTGCGTAGATTTCGGATTTCAACCCCCAAACGCTTGATTTATCTCTCTATACTCGTAGACCACAGTGCAAATTCCCGGTACCGCAAGGCATTCTCAACTACAATGGTGCCAAGTACGTTGATTCGTTCAGTTAGCCCTTTTTTTTTGACATGACGAATCATCAGCACCGTTGCGGTGGCCTTGTGGACCATGGAATCCGGCCACATCTCACCCGCCTTGGAATTGACGGTCGATGGCGTGTATGAAGGAGGTGTTGGAGGGATCGAGTTGAATAACCCGAGTTGGTCAGCGGAAGGTAGGGGTTGAGGGTACTCGAAAAAAAAAAGTTGTAGGTTGTGCAAATGATTGTTTATATCTGATGAGTCTTGCTTGATATCACTTGGAGTCGAGTACTCAATTTGGTTCATTGATCAGCCATTCTTGAACTTTGTGGAACTCTCAAAACTTGAATTCAACCAACACCCATGAAAATCGCTGTCGTCGGCTCTGGCGTTTCTGGCCTCGCCGCGACGTGGGTAAGTGTCCGTGCCACAAAGTCCAGGCCATCTGCTCAATGTAATAGCTCCTGAATGAGCACAGTGACCACGAAGTTCATTTATTCGAAGCCGACGACCGTGCTGGTGGTCATGCAAACACCGTAGTTTATCAAGTTGACGGCAGGGACGTACACGTAGACGCGTAAGACCAAGCACCCCGCTGTGGCCTCTTTACTGACATGTCGTCTTCAGTGGCTTCGTGAGTCGTTACCACCGAAGGGTCTGTATTCAGATTTACCTGGTAGCACAGTCCGTTTTTGATCCAACTGTACGCCCAAACTTCCATCGGTTCCTGAAACGCTACCCGGATATCACACTTCTCTCGACAAAGCTGTCGTTCAGCGTATCCAGAAACCGTGGCATGTTCGAGTGGGCGGACAAGAGTCTCGCGGGGGTGTTTTGTCAACCCTCACGTATGCTCGATCCGAGTATGTGGAGGCTACTCTACGACATTCTACGGTTCAACGCATGCGCTCGCAAGCTTGTGATCGACGTAGGTGAGAACTGTTCCGTCGCAGAGTATCTCGCTCAGGAGGGATACTCGGATATATTTCGCGATGACTATCTCCTTGTATGACATTTTCGCTTTGATCCGCCCTTAGCACTCAATGATACTCTCAGCCAATGACTGCCGCAATTTGGTGCAACCCTCCGGAAAAGAGTGTGCTCGACATGCCGGTCCAAACACTGGTACACCTCAATGTGCGGCTCCCATCCATTGCTGAGCATATATGCGCAGATAATTTTTATGAGCAAGCATCATATGCTCCAGGTCATGAGGAAGCCTGCTTGGTTGACGATCAAAGGTGGAAGGTATGCACCGATTCATTCCTACAAGCCTGCATAACCACCTTTACTATTTGTTCCAGTCATCAGTATGTTGACGCTATTCTGGAGAATCTCCCAGAAGGCCAGTTGCACCTGTCGACACCCATCAAATCCGTTGGGAACACCCCTTGCAGTACCACAGTCCAGTTGACGACCGCAGATGGCCGTTCGCTCGACTTTGACCGCGTTATTATGGCTTGTCATTCAGATACGACTCTTGCCCTCCTCGTGGCAGGAGGCGGGGCGACCGAAGAAGAGAAAAAGATCCTAGGTCGGTTTACGTGGAACAGGAACGAAGCAGTCTTGCATCACGACACAACCGTGAGTTGCATGTCCCCCCAGTGACCATCCCTATTTCTTGGTTTTTCATATCACTGACATTCTGGACAATAGTTCATGCCAAAAAGCCGAGTTGCTTGGTCGTGCTGGAATTATTCCGCAGTCGACGGAGAAGGTATGCACAAAGACCAAGCTAACGTGAACAAGGTGTCGGTGTGAGTCTTTCCGCATTCCCCAGATGGGCGTTCACCCTGAACACTTTCTAATTAGGACATGTATGCGTTTCATATACGCTCACTGTGAGCAAAATTATGGGTCTCACGTTTTTTTCCATAGATAACATGAATCTCTTGCAGCACCTTCCGCAGAGAAAATACGGATTGGTTTTTTTAACCCTCAATCCACGTGCTGAACCTGCTCGCGGCACAGTCACTGCGCGATTCCAGTACGATCACCCTGTGCTGAACACAAATGTGAGGTCCATTCACAGTAGTTTGAAATGTCGTCTTCACCCCTTGCATCCCTGACCTTTCTCTGCTTCGAACTCGCCCGTTTTGATCCATTTTTGCCTCTTCACAGGCCCTCGCGTCCATGAGAGAAATGGGCAATATTCAGGGTCGCAGAGGTATTTTGTACGCAGGCGCATGGCTTGGGTACGGCTGCCATGAAGACGGGTTCACGTCCGGTCTCCGTGCCGTCGTACACCACATTGATGGCGTCCAGCTTCCGTTTGCGATCGCACCGTCCATCAAACCCGTTTATGAAGTCTTTGTGGCACGGGTGTTTGATATCTTCGAGGAGAGCGGTGCGAGGATTGTGTTTGGTAGGTTTCTGTCATATGTCCTCGCTTTGTTGCGCAAGCTCCTCCTTGTGGACGACGTCGGACGTGGAAACGGATCCATGTAGTATGAGTAGTGACTAGAGGGCATGTGGAGTCGACGAATACAAAGAGATATCGTTTTTCGCAGAATGAGTGTAAGACAAGCACTAGACATTCAGCGTTTCTAGAATGGAAATATATATATCGATGCTTGGCAGTGAGCTCAAATGTGACACCCTTTCCTTGGACTCGTCTTCATCCACGGGGGGCCACTCGTTCAGGCTGAACGGTTCACCAGGGGCTCAATAATGTGGGCATTATATCCAAGAATGGCAGTGGGGACGGACGACCCATGTTCGCTCGCAGATGACCATCCCTTCAAGAAATACCTCAGCAGTTCAGCTCCAGGAGGATGGCCAAGCTCATGAGAGAGGCTTATATTGATACATTAACCATAACACGCACAAACAAGCCATGTTATCAGATAATATGCCAAGTAATAACAGCCAGTGCCAAGGTCTAAGCTCACAGCATTTCTGTTTGCGCTAACTTGCATTTGCATTCCAAGTTGTCGCATACCTCGTGATTCCTCAAGGAAAGCAAGGCAAAGATTGTGCTACAGATCCTGTCATTTGTACAGGCTCAAGTCCTGGTGGGTGACTCCAGACACTAAATCCATGTAGTATGTTCATCACTAAAGATCATGCATATACAAGTCAGCAGATACAAAGGCAAGAGGAACGGTAAGTATCATGGGATCGAGGATAGAGAGATGGTCAACACGGTGACACTGAAAAAAAAAAAAAAAGTTCTTTGCAGAGTGCAGGGACACACTACGGACACAATTGAATTATTAGAGGGTAGATGACGCCAGATGATGTAGAAGTGAAAAAAAAAGTCATGTGGATAATATGCGCAAAGGATCGGGCATTTCTAGGATGGAAAAAAAAAAAACATATTAATGCTTCGCAGCGAGCTCAAACGTAACTCGCCCTTTCGTAGACTCATCTTCACCCACGGGAGAGTCATTCAATGGACTGACCGGCGAGGTGGGTTCGTTTTGTAACCCGCTGTTACGTGGTGAGCTTGTGCCGGATCGAGGTTCATCCGCAAAGCGGATAGAACGTGCAGGCGATGCTTCACGAGCATGCTGAGCCAGTCTGAGTGACTCAAGCCGTCGATGTTGGATGGAAGGATGAGAGGAGAGACCACTGCTCCTCCGCTCAGGACGCGTGCTCCTCCCACGTCGGTCAACGTCGTCTGGCATATCCTGCAATCGTTCAGGCTCGTTGGACACACGGGACAATGTGAGCGTCGTGTCCAGGGATGACTGTGGAGACGGACGACCCTGTTCGCTCGCAGACGATCGCCGTCGACCTTTCTTGTTCAGCACAGTGCCGGCAGGCTTTACCACAGCCTTGCCTCTGCTCGATCTCGTACGCTTCTTCCGCTCGGGCACCGTAGAGGAGTTGATAGTCCTCTCATCCGCGCTATCTTCAAAGGCCCAACCGTCTTCATCGTTCAGCTCGTCCTCTATATGCGTCACAGGAGCCTGTTCAGACGATACCTCAGTTGTAACGGTCTGCTTTTTTAATCCAGCCGCTCCAGGAGAGGAAACGTCGTGTTCGGCCTCCCCTGTGTGTTCCGCATTGTTTCCTTCGGAAGCATGGCGGACATGATGAACGTAAGAACGGAATGTCCGTAAAGGGTTGCCAATCGAGGAAGGAGAACCCTCGCGCTTATACGCGTGACGAACGATGTCGACGTCAACCTCGCACAACACCATCAGCACGCACATATTATTCGGAACACAGCCAGCACCCACCTCTTCTCCAGGCCCTGCCCGGTGCTCGACGATTATATCCGAACCCTCTCTCCATTCCATCACGGTTTCCGTCCTGTTGGGAGGCATTTGCTCCTTGGTCGAATCATCACCCTTTGATGCATTCTCCTTGTCGTCCGTGCTCGTGCGGCTGCTCTCCATGATTGTTTTTTCTTCCTCTGCAAGTCCAGCGCGACCGTTCTCCATGGCGTTGACGTCGTGATCCCGATTGATGACGACATCCTCGCCACGCGTAATGTGTCGCGTGAGAGTAGCCCAATCAGGACCACTCGCATGACGAGACCACGTGCGCGAAGAGACAGAATGAACACGACGTCCGAGGGAGAAGAACGGGATGGATAACCCGTGTATCGTCACGCTGCAGAGCACAATGAAGGCGACAATGGGTTGCATTGTCGATGCGAGAAACTCCGTTTGGTTGGCAGGAGGGTCCGAGGGTTTGGGGAGGTAAGCGACTGCAAAAGTGGAAATGTACACGGCCCCTGAATGCGAATCAGTGTCATAAAGAGACAGTATGACGCGTGTTCCACTCACCGATACCCACCGGTCCAAAATGACCGCTAAAAAGAGCTTCTCGAAAAGTCTTCACGTCGGGAATGAATTTGTACAGGGCTATCATGATGGGGAGTCGCTTGAGGAGCAAGATGAGTACAGCGGTGGGGATAAGGCGACCGACGCTCAGTGTCAACGTCTCGTTGCTGAAGCTATCAAAAGGCATCCATGCACCTACGTACACGAACGAAGCAACGTTGAACAGCAGGTCTATTACTGAACTGAACACTGCTTCCTCGGTCTGTCGGTTGAAGAAACCGTCCCATGCAAAGGATGTCCCGCAGCAAAAGGCAGCGAGGAGGTCGTCGGAGCCGAGTATAGTCATGATGCCGATTGTAAGAAACGCGAGCGAGACGTACTGCGCGACATATGACTGACGATCAATCAAGTCATTACGTTGGCAAAACTTCATGAGGTATCGGAATCCAAAGCCCAAGGTTGATCCAAAGACCACACTGAGGACAATTTCGACTGCAGGGTGTCATGAGCATACATCCGAAGATGAAGACGAGGACTTACAAAGCCAAAGAAACAAAACCCAGTTGGTAACCGCTTGGCCGGGGGTAGAATCCAGGATGAGGTAAAGGGCAAGGAAGAGGAAGGGATAAGCGGCACCATCATTGCATCCACACTCTGCGGACAGTAGGTGGCGGATGTGCGCGGGCACGTGCTTGTCTGCGTACTTTCCACCAACAACTGCCGCAGCGAGGATGGGATCCGTAGGAGTCAGACATGCACCAACGGCAAGACTAGAAAGGAAATCGAGTCCCGGAATGAATGCGTATATTAAGCTTGCGGATACAAACCACCCCTATTATGGTGTTGTGAAGATGTGAATGAGGGCCAGGATGAGCACGACGCACCCAGGCCATCACGGGTCCAAGGAGGAAGAGGAGGCTCTTCCAATGCCGAGCGACATAGGCTTTCGGAAGCTCTACGCCGATTGCAAACACACCGATGGCGAGAACGACACGGGTAAATTCGAGAGTGATGGTATTCGATACTTGTTCGTTACCATTAGCCCAGCTGCGGGGATCGAATATTCCAGCGCCATAGGGTCCTGGGACGATGACCAGGTCAAAATAACCAAGACTATTTAATGGTGAGTATACATGCCTATAATAACTCCGAAGAGAAAAGCCCAACAGGCTTCTCCTATGTACAGCTGAAACTGCGGTGAGTGACATGGTAGAGATGGCATGACCAGGACTGACCTTTTCACGAATGAAGAGTGAAAACATGCCAAACTATATTATGGAATTATTTCGGGCCGAATCGAGGAGAGAGGAGATGAACTCACAACAACAACAAAACCGCCGAGACATGCATAGGCGATGTGGGGAATGGTTGGGCTAAGCTAATCGAGGATGAGCGAACAGCAGGTGACGGCGCCAAGAAGAAGGCTGACCGGGTGAAAGAGCATCTTAACATTTACTAGAAGAGTAGAAAAGACGGGCTAAAAAAAATGGGACTTGAGCGACGTGGACGAAAAGCTGAAAACGTTCCAAGCGTCGTGGTAGTTGCGGTCAAAGGACTGGTGGGATTCGTACAAAGCAACTCGGCAGGGGCTAGATACTGAGTTACGTCAGCACGGTGGAGGATTGAATGGCAGGTTCATTGAACCTGTCCAAAAGTTTTAATAGCCAACGAAAACGCTGCGCATCAGGATCGCTGAGACACGTTCGATCCTCGCCTTCCTGCGGAGTTGTATGTGGGCGGAACGGCCATATTGTGCTTGCTCTGCGTGTAACTCTGACAAGTCTTTCCATAGATCCCTCACTGACTCTCCACCCCCACCGCGTACGATGCATGTGTTTCTGTCGTCTTTTACGTCCCAAAAGTCACAAGTGGTACCTTTTCATCACCGTTGGGCAGTCGCTAAGACTATCCTCGGCCAACTGATGCGAAGAAGCGCCCAACTGTCACCCAACTCGTCCCACGCAAATTTTTTCCCAAAGCCGTAGCCGACATTATCGGGAAGGATCTTTGCGGGTTGACAAGGTCCATCATCTCAGTTGATCCCGATAGTTGCAAGTATCCGTCGACCGTGATTTACTGTGGGTATCCCAAATCTGCTAGGTATCTATGCCTCGATAGGTCCATGCGCACACACTGCGTAAATCGGATCGATTCGTTGGGTTGTCTAGGGTGTTACGACATGTGGTTCATCGACCCTGCATGTTTGGTTGCCAAGACATCGATTTTACCAAAGACCGCCACGGATATTGTATCCGCAGACATGTAGGTATGCTCCAGACGTGGTTTCTGACTCGGTATTAGCTGGCGGCCTCTCACTCGTCCACACAAACAGTGGTGAAGCTGGACAATCTTTAGATCCTCGACTGCGGTAATTCTGCCTTTGGCCATCTCAATATTCTTTTTCTTTCTCAATCAATCACCTTGTCCGCATCGACGAGACCATCGAGATCGTGTTCAAGGGCACTGAGTTTGTCCTCAGAGTCTACGCATTGTGTATTGCCCACGTTCATCGGGATCCATCAGCCAGCACACAACCCGCACCTAATTTTGAAGCTTCGACTATTCATATCACTTTGCATGCTCACCTCGCTTCCGAACCTGGATTCCGAAGCGGACGTACAAGAGAAAATTTCATTAAATAACATCACGTGGAAAGACACCAACCCTTCCATTCCAACCAATCCAGTAGATCAACCTTGTGCGCGACATGATAGGCTCGTCTGAGGAACATGCACACAGGGCATGTTGTCGGGTTTCAGAGTGATTCTTGCGCCAACCACCTTTGTACAAGTGCCAGTGCTTCCTTGGGTTTATCCATTGGAACCTGACACTTATGAGGACCTCGTCCCAACAACTAGAAACAATGCAACCCACCATATGTCCAGCTCCATTGATGGTAGCATAGGTCAGTCCGTTGGCACTCCTCGTCTTACCAACAATCTTCCCGTCAACTTGCCATTCTCTCAGTGGCTGGCTGACAAATGCCTCCTGTCCAGTCCAGGGCATCTTTAGCGTCCAACGCTCGTTGCCAATCCAGTTGCAGATCCAATCATATGTTCCGACGTAGATCAGTACACGAACACCACGCTCAAGGAGTTGAGAAATGTGGGTATATGTTTCGTGGTATCCATCCAATGTGTTTGAAAACGCATTGAAGATGTCATCGCTGCAAGCCTGGAATTCTGCAGGAATCGCCGGACTCACACCGAGTAGCTCCCGCACGGTCGCATTAGAAAGGTAGTCGACCGTGTATCTGAAAGACGGTCATCATGGCTTCGATGGAGCAATATGCCTCCTTACTGCATAACAGGGTAGCACAGATCACCTTCACACAACTTTGTGATGTCGTATGGATTCAGCCCTTGTAATCAAAAGATCAGCAATCTGTCAACGCAACCCATGCCTTCACTGTACCAGATTCTTCAAATGGCGCGGAAATCTGGTTGTCACAGAAATCGCGTGCAGCGCCACAACTCAAGGCATCGAATTGATAGATACATGACTCAAGGGTCCACTTCTGGCAAAGAGGTAGCTACGTCGAACGTCAGTCAGGAGACACAACAAGAACAACGGACCTCACAGCTTTCTTCATCGCTAGGCATGTACTTGTTGATACGTCAGCGGATGGGCAACATAGGTTTGCATGAAGCTCACCTGATGTTCGAAATTGGGGGTGATATGGATGCGGTAGAACATTGGACGTCGATGTAGGAAGCCGTCAATGTAAAGTAATCAACAAGGCCATTCCCTAATCACGAGGGTTGATCAGTTGCGGTGCAAAGGTGAGATATCGATATACCAATCATGACAGATTTCAGATTGATCTCTGTTCGTCCAGCCGCGGCCAGAGCGGCATTCTGGTCGTAAACTTGAGCTGCAAAAATGGGGAGATAATGCCCCTGAAAAAACCGATTGTTTCGTTCTTCCTACCACTGAATGTAACGTGATCAGGCTTACAGCATACGATTCACCGGCCATATGGAAAGCACGACCCTTGAATTGACTAAAGTTTTCAAAGAAGATGGCTATGAAAGCGGCAATGTCCTTGGCTGCCTCTTCAGTCGTGCTCTGGCAAGTGGGTTGAGATACGCAAAACATGCATTTCGACCGAGTGCGCTACATACCACGGTTTCACCATACTGTGCGTATGAGAGACCGACACCGACAGGTTGATCAACGTAGAATACGCTTGCATTGGTATTCCACGAATCCGGGTTGTAGGTCGGCTCGCCCGGTTGATGGAGTAGACATAGACCATGTTCCACGAAGAGACCGGTACTAGAAGCACATCCGGGGCCTATGTAGGAACAGTGATGTACAATGACGTCTGTTAAGGCGACAATAATCGTGCCCTACCACCGTTTGTCCAGAATATGACGTCGTCCGTGGCAGGATTGTTGCGACTCTCGAAAAAGTAGTAAAAGAGGTGTCGAGCTTGGATGTCAATGTAACCTGTATACGCTCTAGACGACGTGTGAGTGAAAGGTGCCACGAACAAGAGGCAGACTGACTTTGTATGCGGGTCGCATTCGAAAACCGTCCTCTTCATCCTGACCCTGTATTTTGGGAAGGACGGG
>JBBPPV010000009.1:0-21336 GCA_038092115.1 Leccinum brunneo-olivaceum
TTGATTTGATGATAAAATACTGTATGCATTTGGCACTTGCGGACGCCAAGGATTTCGTGGTGTCCGTAGTGACTATTGCTAAGTGATGTGGCACACGTCGAGGCTGTGCTATCCCTTGATCGTATCAAATAACATCCCCCACAAGGGTCAATCAGGTTCACCAGGACGAGCGGACCAGGCGTTCCATCTCCTCACTCCATCCCGTTCCTTTACCTTTGCGCGGACTGGTCCGCCTTCACCTCTGGAAGGTGCTGTTAACGGCTGGCCCGGTAACATTCTTCTTCTTCTCTTGTATATCTATTCTCGTCGTTCTCAACTTACATTTCGTGGGGTCTCTTTCTGAAAACAAAGATGCAACTTGATATAAGGGATACCTTCGACTCATTTTCAATGCCCAAGCGTAATGCAACTATTGTGAGCGCAAGTTTACATCTCCTGCAGCATAATGACAAAATGATCTAGGTTATCGCGGTATTCGCCCTGCTATCCATCATTACGTTTGCTTTTATAGCTTTGCGAACCATCCGAAACGCCATGGTCTTGCTTCCTCATCATGGAAAGCGGCCGTCTCGACCACCAGACATACTCTTTTTCCGCACCCAACTTGGCCAATTTACCGGATGCCTTATTCTCGGCAATACGTTCATCAGCATTGCCGGTCTAATTAATTTCAGTTGGTTGTCGCGTTCTGGGTTGAGCCGAGGTAGGCAGCTTTCCTTTTGTGTCATCGCTGTTCATCCATAGGTTTATTCAGGATCATTGTGTTCAGCACAAGGTGAAACGCATCCTTTCCAACCAAGACAATCTTTTACTCAAACCGATACAGCGGTGTTAACCCAAGTTGGCCTATGGGTTACTTGCTGGTTTACGGCTGCACACGGTATACACACCCTTTGTTCACTCGTGTTCCGTATGCACCAAGCACATTGGTGCGGCGTGGCAACAGTTTCCATCGGATGGATAATCGCATTTGTTGCTGGTGAGACAGTCTGAGTCGACTCAGTCCTCGTAAGCTCATTATAATTTTTGTACAGCACTAGCCCCTATGCGAAAGAAAAACATATATGGTCCGGCTGGAATCTCCTGCGGCATCTTGCATTCAAATCCAAAGGAGCTATTTTTTCTTGGAGCACTACCGGTGCGCTTGTCTATGACTGAACAGCGACATCAGCTTACTAGTTGAATGATAAAGATCATCCTTGCCGCATTCATATCAACAGCAGTCTACCTTGTTACGTACATTGTCTTGCACGGGAAGGAAGACGTGAACACCACACAAAAACAAGGTCTCAGATCAACCAGCCGGCGTGCGGAGGATGCACCCGAGGAATATCGTAAATTTATAAACAAGATCGTATGGACAATGTTCTGGTAGGGGATCCGCTTTTCCATCACCGCAAGTGCACTGACATCCACAACAGGTTTCCTCTCGGTAAGTGGTTCGATTTTCAAGGTTCAATTGACTCATTTCTGGAAAGCATTTCTGCTCTTTTTGTCACCGCTCTGCGCCGTGCACATTCTCCTGTTTACAGGATACAAAGTACCCTTTGCTTCAAGAGTCTTGGCTGATGTTTGCGCCACTATTCTGGGTATGTTTGCGGCAAGTGTCGTGACGATAACCGTGTTCATAACTCTGTAGGCCTCGTGAATGCCGGTCTGCTCTGCAATACATTCCGGGTCATCAGTCCCATGTCCCGTGCCAAACTTGCTGCGGAAGCGGAAGCGAGTTTTGCGTCGAGCGAGTCACCGATGGCTCCGAACTACGATTTCCACCCGAAACCTGTGATCCTGTCACATGAAAGCAGTTACCGAACATTCAATTCCACACAATCCTCTTCGAACCACAAATCGTCTTTGAACCACTCGCACAGTTCTTCCTTGTCTAGTGTAGACTCGAGGACAGGACTCATCAGCGCAGGGAAAGTGCCGCACAAGCCCATTAGTAAGCCTCTGGGGTTGCACATCATCCATCCTGCGGAACTTGGTCGACAGCTGGATAGTGGACCCGCCCCAACTTCACCGCACAAAAACACGAAGTGCCAGGGTACAGACACTGTATATGGGGTGGCTGATTCACAGTTATGCACGATTTCACTCACTCCTTGTCCCCCTCGTGCCGTTGGCTTGGTAGGAGATAGTAAACCCGAGCCTTGGACGGAGGACGAGAAGCGTGCTTTCGGAACAATGGGAGACACTGGGACATTTGGCAAAGTGAGAGAGCAGTCTATTTGCTCCCAAGCTTCACTTTCGCATCTTTCGGTTGTACCTTTGGATGTCACAAACAAATCCGCTGCACTCGCTACGCGACTCGGCATTCCCGTTGCGACCACTCCATCAGCAATGTCTTCTTATACGAAACAAGAAGAAGAAGATCCTGGTTTTCCCAATAAACTAGTATCCCGGTCCGAAACGAACCTTTGGAATCCTGACAATGCGGACAGCCGACATTTCTCCAATGCTTCCTATGCCTCAACGTTCAGCAGCGACAGCGGATATACGGGAGAGGTGGTGCGTGCTTACAAGGTTAGGCCACTTCCTCAGATTCCAGAGCCGGACGACAACTACGAGTGCGAGGACGGCGACGCTGTCGGGTCCTTGCCTTCGGATCTTCAACGCCGCTCTGTTTGGGATCGTCGTATGACCAGGGGTTCTGTGTGGTCACAAGCGAGTGGATACGACACGAAAGAGGAGAGGGAGGAAACGTATTGGCACACAATACCTGATTTACTGGACGTGTCGGATGATGAGGCAAGCAAACGGGCAACTTTTGCTCGCCCCATGACACTCAAGACTGCGCCAAAGAAGCGTTCCCATTAGACATGTCACCAAACCTTTTGCTAGTGTTGTTTGAAGGATGTTTTAGAATCCTTTGTCATACTCTACTCTGTTACGAGTTCATCTAGTCTTTTCTTGACACTCATGATGGCATTTTCACACCTCAGTGCGTATCTCAACAGGTCTACAAAATACCTCGTCGATGGCGCTGTCAAAAGCACGTTCTAGTTTATCTCTGCGCTGAGCACGTTTGACCCCTCTCCGACACAACTGGCAGTCCTTCGCATGGAAGGCGCGAACCCACCCAACCGCGCCCCCATCACGCTACTCAAACTGCACACACAACAAGACATCCAAGAAATTGCAACTGGGTGCGACGCAGACATTGGCGGGACGTCCACGCTCCATTTCGCGCTCGACGACTCGTCAGAACGGAATACTGGTAGTGGTAGTCTGGCCAC
The DNA here is from genome assembly GCA_038092115.1 of Leccinum brunneo-olivaceum. Classification (NCBI taxonomy): domain Eukaryota; kingdom Fungi; phylum Basidiomycota; class Agaricomycetes; order Boletales; family Boletaceae; genus Leccinum; species Leccinum brunneo-olivaceum. The sequence goes on from JBBPPV010000009.1 coordinate 3,237, forward strand.
CGCTCGGTTCTGGGGGGACATGAGGCTGGTGGTACGTCCAGAGTTTCAAGGACGTATTCGTGGGGGATACGCAGGGTTTAGAACAAAGGCAGATAGTATCCCTTTACCGATCATGACGGTCTGACCAACATCGTATTGTCTAGACCCGACCATCATTGTTTGGCGAGATATGCGACGACGTGTCGAACCATCAATACCTCGCTTTGCGACTGCGGCTTGGTGGTGATTCCCGGACGCGTAACTCTTACTATGTCAATTTGCAGACAGACGGACCAGTCACGACAGATCTTTGGCAACATCGCCTTTATTTCAAACGGGATGATGGTGGCTGGGAGGACATCTTTGTTCGTGGCGCGGTTCGTGCTGTATGGGCCGTGTGTGCTGACATGCGTCTGGTGATAGATTCCATTCGATAATTTCATTCTGACAAACACGGGTGAATTAGTGCAGCATCAGATAACCATGTTCCGCCAACGGATTCGAACTGTCGGTATATCGATGTTGGGAGGTAACAGTGGGGTATCAGGATGTTTCGATCTCGGTATTCATTCAATGAGGGCTGTGAATGAGGAGGACGTGTCCAGACCGCCGTGTGAGTTGATATTTTTTGCATCAGTACATCGTTAACAGCCATGATCAGCGCTCGAGAAAGACGCACGAGCGTGATTCTATTGGAACATTCGCTTCATGTGCATAGGGAAGCATACTTGAGCTACATAAATACAGAACCTCTGAGCGAGGCTTGGATGGAATATACAATCTCCCGAGGAAAGAAGAAAAGAGCAAAGCAAGGTAGAGGAGGGTAGTGTGGTAAACACGGGGGAAAAAAATGGAAAAGGGTTCAAGATATCAGACGACCACGCATCCACCACAGCATCCACCATGTTCACCATCTCCCGAGTCCTTGGTACCGCCGTACATACCGGGGCCACCAGTGTTGGATGTGATGACGGGTCGTCCGGTTTGTTGTTCCTGTGTGGATGGATGTCAGGCACGGTGAGAAACATCAGCAGACAATTAAATTTACCTTGTTGTACTTCCTGATCTCACGCACGAGCTGACTAAATGCTTCGTCGACATTAACACGCTGCTTGGCTGAGGTCTCGATGAATTTGCAACCGAAATGTTTGGCGAGATCTCGGCCCTCTGAGACATGGTATGAGAAGGAGCCCTGGTGGAAAGAGCATGCATGATGCCATACCATTCATGCCAACTTGACGTTCATACTCGAGATCACACTTGTTGGCTACGACGATGACGGGGAAAGAGTCCTGGTCCTTGACACGGAGAATTTGTTGATAGAAAGTGTTGATTTCCTCGAACGAGTTACGCGATGTGATGGAGTAGACAAGGAGGAAGCCTTCGCCGGTACGCATGTACTGTTCGCGCATGGCCCTGCACTGGATTAATAATGCTGAGCGACACGACTCACAGAGGATGGACGCACCCGTATTCTTCTTGACCTGCAGTGTCCAGAACGTCCAGCAGAGCGACCTCGTCATCGATGACACACTGCTTGCGGTATGAATCTGACGAGAAGAGAGTGAGAGGGTGGCAAAGGCAGTTTAATGAGAAGGATGTACCCTCAATAGTTGGGTCATACTCGTCGACAAAGTGGCTTTGAATAAACTGGATGGTCAGAGCGGATTTTCCGACACCTGGACGATGAGATTCATGAGAGCAAGCTTGGAAATGAGACAAGGATGCTGACCACCACCACCGACGACGACGAGCTTGTACTCTCTCAAGAATTGAGCCTGATGGCGACATGTCAACGTTTGGTTTGGATAAATGGATGAACTGGCATACTCTAGACATGGTTGAGGACGAGAACAAGGAAGAGAGACCGAGTGTTATAGTCTTGTAACACCAAATAAAGCCATACAACGCCTCTCGTCGTTGGCAGTATAATACACGGTCAACTCCTCCTCGTCCACCATGGTCGAGCCGCATTCTCTTCTTGCACACATACTCGCTCAAACGAAACAAAATGTGGAACTACTCATGACACATGGAATGATCTCGGCGACCGATGGGGATGAGATCCTGTCCAGGCTCTCTGCGAGACGCCAGGAAGAATCAGTCGTGTCGCTGACGCACAAGGTACAGCATTTGAGTATGTCACCTGCACCGTCCATTGTGGAGGCACGCGCGATCTGGGGATGGTCCAGCGAGGTAAGCTTACCCTCGGAGGTCATGTGCCTATTTGACGCGAAGTGGCAGGATCCAAACGACCTCGCGTTCAATGAAGGAGAGGTCATCGAGGTCATCACGGAGACAAACGCAGACTGGTGGACTGGTCGCAATCGGTCAGGCAAACAAGGCTTGTTCCCGTCCAACTATGTCGAAAAGCTGCCACCTCGGAGCGTGTCTCCCATCTTTGTACCCGAGCCACGCAAGTCGGTAACATCTGTCGAACTTGAGCGATATGCTTCTCCTGCGCTGCCGCACCCACCGCCGCATGACGATGTGCCACAGCCCTACTCGGCACCGCCACCGACACAGTCAGTCGGATACTACCCACTCGCCGGACCGCCTCCGGGTGCGGTCCACTATTCTTACGCGCCCAATCCTGGTCCGCCAACGCCGCCACAGCCAGTCGCTCAGCAAGCGCCGGCAAAGAAGAACAAGTTTGGAGGTCTCGGACAGTTGGTGAGTGATTGTCAGCGTTGACGTGGCGGTCATGTGATGTATATGTGTATAGATGGCACAGTCTGCAGCGGGTGGGGCAGGATTTGGTGCAGGTAAGTGCCTTTTATATATATATATATACGGCCAAGATGTATGACTGAGGGTATGTCAGGTGCAGCGATTGGGAGTGGGATCGTGAACACGATATTCTAGCTGATGTAGATATAAGCATGGGAAATGGATTCGTAATCGTGGGAATATATTACTAAAAGAGTGTGTCACAGGGGATGCTGACAGATGCGGTGGATGCTGAGGAAATCGGTTGGTATATTATCGAAAGGCAGGTCCCATCCATGCACTTGTCTCCGCACTTCCTCTCAACGCCTTCTCTCCCTCCCCCCGCTCGACAATGTCCGAATCTGACCCCCGTCGTCTCATCAAAATCATCGTCATATCTGACTATGTCTGTCTGGTCTCTCTCCTTTATCCTGCCCGTCTCAACTTGCCTAGATTTGCAGCTTTTGTTACATCGCCAACAAGACCCTACATGATGCCATCGAGGCATGCCGTGATCTCCCCATCCGTTTCGATATCGAATTCCGTCCATTCACCCTCATGTGTTCCTCTTCTCTCTACTCTACCGATACATACAAGGGTTTCTCCCGCAATACCTATCTCGCCAAAAAGTTTGGCAAGGAACATGCAGAGGCAAAGTGGAAAGTCGCTACAGACATGGCACAAAGGGCAGGTTTGAAAATGCACGTTTCATTTCCCTACCAACGCTACATATCCCCGAATAATCCATCACGTAGGGCCGAAGACGGTGTCGTCTGTCGGTCAACCCAAGCTCACAGACTTTCCGTAAAAGCCTACCAGGTTGGCGGACAGTCGATGCAGAAACAACTCAATTCTCTCATCTTTGACGCGTGCTTTGCCAAAGGTGACGATATCAGCAATGATGATTTCCTTGCAGACGCTGCTGTCAAGGTCGGCCTTATGAATAGAGAGCGGGTATGTCCTCCACCTTTACACCCTCTCTTGTCTCAATTACCATCAGGCTTTCGAGTTTCTCAGGTCTACGGAAAGCTTGGATTGTGTAGAAAAGATGATCGAGGCCGCTAGAGCAAATGGTGTCAATGGCGTACCGTTCATCATTATTGACGGAAAGTGGGCCTTGAACGGTGTACAATCCATGGAGTGCTATATCCAGGTCGGTCTTTTCTTCTCTCGCGTTCCCTCATGAACATGCGTTGGCAGATCTTTCGCAAGTTGGCACAATGTTCTACCTGTCCTACCCCCAAGCCATGTAACAATTGCAAGGATCCAATAATTGCCCCTGCACTTTCCGTGCAATAGCCATCTTCACCGCTCTTCTTTGCTTTGTATTCCACCGGACTGTCCAGCATGTCGTGTGCTACTACCCATTTCTGCTAATTACAAACCTACCAAGTCGACTCTTACGCAGGAATCCGTCATGGGTCGGGATATGTATGATCATGCAATTACAAATCATGACTTTTTCGTTCCTTGATTCCGTTTATAATTCCTTTTAGTACAATCGTTTGTGGAACCGCTGCGAGATCTCCTTTGGCAAGCATGACAGGTCGGATACAAGGTGAGTACCCGTTCGCTGTGACGGTGAGATTATACTTGCATCGAGGTGAGTCAGCAAACGTTGGGAAAAGTTACCTTTTAAGCAGCGTCATTTGTATAAACCAGTATAGATGGCGCTTTGAATGACGCGCACCCACCCACGATATCAGAAAGGTTCCTTGGCGATAGGCAATCACCTTGTATGTGTGAAAACTTATTTATTTATTAAAAAAACGCTGTTTGATGCCTTGCACTAGTACATTGCCTTTGTAAGTATGTCTTGGTGTATGGTGTACACGATGCGGTGATACTGAGAGAATGGTCAGTCTCGAGCAAGGAGGGGAGAACAAGGGGCATACTGTATCGCTACGATTTCCACTTGCGCAGGACTTCTTCGAGACCACTGCGGATGCGCTCGGATGAGACGTGTGGTGGCAAGAGGCCATTCGCCTTGAGTTTGTCCACGGCTGCGATGACCCAGCTCTGGCAATTCCAGTCCTCCCTGCCTCGGTGAATGATGACTTGTTGCATGAGGTGTTCGGCCTCGGTGAATCTAACGAGATCGATGTTGGCGAGAGGGAGACAGCCCCTGTAGGCATCTGCGAGTATCTCCATGCACTCGTACTCTGTCCGGGAGTAGGTGAAGGTGTCGATGTTCCCGATAGCTTGATAGCATGTGCCCCAGTGATCGACTTGTTCGGCGGCCTCTCTGCCAGAGCTGCTCGTACTCAGAGACTCCGGGGTTGCGTTCGATATGAGGAAGAGTGCCCAGTGGAGAGGTAGACGCTGACCGTCGATTGCACGGCCCCGCCAGTAGTGGGCAACGCAGAGGGTGAGCGTGTGCGTTGGGACGCAGAGATCGGACATGGCTGATGACGATTGGAGACATTCTGGAGACATTAAATACTCTAGTCGTCCTCAACGTCGTTTCTAGTGCAATAAAGCAAAGGGAACAACGCAAGTGGAGCTCAGCGTCGTGGACAGTGGACGAATTCCCGCGCCACCGCTTTGAATTGTTGAATTATTCTCGGTTAGGGACGATCCTTTACTCGTTCACAAATGACGCTTTTTGTCCCCCTCGACGAAAACCAGTCGTCACCGTCGTCACCCGCCTTCCTGGTCCATCTAGATGATGTACAGCACCATCTACGCAAGGCTCTCAGGGCGATCCTCAAGGCAAGACGGCTGGTCGTCGTCTGTGGTACGTTCCCTGATAATACCCACAATCGTTCAGAATACAAAGCACCCACCCCCAGGTGCGGGCATTTCTGTCCAAGCAGGAATACCCGACTTCCGATCCCAGTCTGGTCTATTCCACACTTTAAAGCGGGACAATCCCAAGGAGGTTCTCACCTCGGGAAAGGATTTGTTTGACGCCTCTGTATTCAATGTGAGCCCATCGTGTTTGTTGTCCATCGGCCACGCGGAGTGCATTGCCAACTTGCGGTCCACCCGAGTCATGCTCAAACCATGCTCACACCATTCACAGTCTGAACACACCACCTCGTTGTTTTGCCAAATGATCGCTCAGCTATCAGAGCTATCCCAGGCCGCGAATCCCACTCCTTTCCATCAACTTCTTCGCATCCTCGACGACCGCGGGAGACTGTTGCGTGTCTACACTCAAAACATCGACGCGATAGAATTGAAATCAGGCCTTTCATTCGGTGTCCCCGAGTTTGAGGACAAGCGTTGCAAGCCCAGATCGAGGGCAAAGACGTCTCCCACCACAGGTCCCGCGGATCCCACCACACCCTTAAATATTTCCACCACACCATCGCCCTCTGCTTCGCAGCCCAACTCACGCTTGCCATCACCCACAGTGGAGGTTCCACGTTGCATCCCTCTTCACGGCACACTTCAGACGCTGCATTGCCAAACGTGTACTCACACGTTCCCGCTTGAAAATCACATCGACGCATTGACTTCAGGAACACCTCCTTACTGCCCAGAGTGCACACAAATGGAAGAGACGCGTCAGCTGATCGGCAAGCGTGCTCGTGGGGTCGGCAAGCTCCGTCCAAGCGTGGTATTGTACAATGAAACACACAAGGATGGAGAAGGTGTGGGGGAGATCGTAAGGCGAGACCTTGTTGGTGGTTCAAAAGGAAAAGGCCGCAGTGGAGCAGACGTTCTCTTGGTAGTGGGAACGAGTCTAAGAGTTCCAGGAACAAAGCGCATCGTCCGTGAATTTTCAAAGGCCGTACGATCCCGTGGACCCAGTCCATCAAACGAGCCATCGATCTTCACACCAAAGCGTACACCTATTGCATCACATTCACCACGTCGATCTTTGGAATCCAAAGATGGCTGTCCTCCCATCAGGTCGATATATCTCAACCTTGACTTTCCTGTGCCTACTCGGGAGTGGGAAGGGGTGTTTGATGCATGGGTACAGGGTGACGCCCAGAGCTTTGCGCATATCTTGATGGACGAAATCACCAAGGAGGTCGCAGCCAAAGCAGCCGTACTCGAGAGGAAACGTAAGCGTGAAGAGGAAGCAGCACAAACTGACCAAGCACCACCTGCCAAAAAACGCAAAACGATGGCGCAGAGTACTGGGAAAACGCCTCCATCTCGGAAACGGAAAACTTTGGATGGGCCACGGAGCGCCACTCGGAAACCTCGTACCAGCAAGAAATCCACTCAACCGACGCCAAGGAAAGCGCCGACCGGGTCTGCTTCGAAGCCAACATCTACAGAAAAGCTCGTCATCCGGATTAAGCGCCATCCCGAGGTCCTCATTCCGACCCCCTCTTCACGTGCTCCCGTTAAAGAACAGGAACGTTTTCCTGCTACTCCGCCTGCTTCAAAACTGAAACACAGGATATTTGGCTCTGCGAGCTCGATGCATGACAACGAACGTTATCCCCCATCTGACAACACCGACAGCAATCCAATGTTTGACAGCGATCTCTCAGACGTATGTTCCGACGTAGAAATTGCAGATGAACTTCCAACGGTTTCTTTTGCCTTGTAGCATAGAGGTTTCGTCGCCTGGGGTTAGAGGACTGTATCTTTTGACATTTGCGCGGTCTATCCTTATTTTATTTATGTACTTTTTTAATACTGCAGGTAGAAAGAGCGGGGAAAAACGTTCACACGGTGGTATACGCGTCCATCGTCATGTCGTCGACATCCAAGACGTCCAATCCAGAAGAGAATCCCTCCAAAGCACCAGAGAAACCCAAGTCTGATGATATACCCCATCTCGGTGTTCTAGAAGAGGACGACGAGTTTGAAGAATTTGAGTGTGCAGGCAAGTGATCATGGCGCGCGTACATACACGTTCTCCGCTGAGACATACCCGTTTTGCGATTGGGCGGGTTAGATTGGGATGATTCCCAGACGGACCTAGCGCATTTGAACGGCGCCGCGCCCGGGGTTGCCAGCTCGACTGGGGACAAGCTCTGGGAGGATAACTGGGACGACGACGATATCGAGGACGAGTTTAGCGTACAGCTACGGTGCGTATCGAGTCATGACAGCGCTGTGGAGAGTTCTGATTCGAGACATGGCCACTGTAGGAATGAACTAGCGAAAACGGGCAAGGGGGAAGCCATGCAGCACTGACGATGCGTTTTGTATCACCCACGAATAGATTTACAATTCATGTCGCGATCGTATGATCAAGAGGCAAGTCCCTGGTGGCACAAAACACGTCGTACCGTGTGGTACATTTTGGTGAATACAAGAGTCTCCGTTTCATGTCAAGTTGCCACCCGGGATGTTGTAAGGCGAACGACGATGTGGACCGATCGCACTCTGACCCAGCCCGTTCGTCAAGCACGGTGAGATTGTTTTTCCGACCCCCATCATGCGCTAGGCTAAACGGCTCCATGGTGCAGGTTATGAAGTTTGACCACTTTCCGGTAACATGATGCAATGCATTTTTGCAGCTACAAGAGTCCGAGTCTCCGTGTACATGATCTAGTTGATGACTGACTTCTAGTCTCTCAATTCTGGCAAATGTTGTGACAGCATAACCAAGATGGTGGTGAGTGCTGCTAGGATGATATATACCAAGTTGCCACCGAGGATGTTGTACTCCTTGGAAAAGGCAAATAACGAAGTGGTCATTGCAGGACCAATCGCACGTGCGATTGAGGTCAGACTCTGACTTAGTCCGTTCGTCGAACCTAGCGATTGTTTGTTGGGGGCTGCTCTCGTGGTAAACATAAAGATGACAGCTACACAACCATGGTGAGACATCATTCATACCACTCGACAATGATCAAACTCACTAAAAGAAAAATCCATGAGGATCATACAGGCGAGTTGAAGAACAAGAAGAATCCAGATCAAAGGCCCAACTTTTCCTTGTAATGTAACAACAGCGCTCATGATTGGGAAAAGGATGATCAGTGGGTAAAACCATAAAACGGCCAAACAAAACAATCTTTTCGGTCCGATCCTTTCGACGATCCTTGCAGCGAACAATGCCTGGAAAATGCCATCCAGGATTCCGAATATTGCCATGCATATGCCGATGATAGATGGAGAAAATCCTAGGCCACCAATTTCAATGGGTAATGAACAAAACAAGGGAAAAAGAGCAAGAAAGCCGATTTCAACAAGCGCCAATATTACATAGTTGGCGATGGGTAGCATGACAGAGTACGTTTTTATCAAGGTCGACATTGGAATGGGTTGTGCATCGTTCGTAGGTTGGCTATCTGGGGGAATCTCGGGTGTTGCTGATTGTGTCTTGACACTCGGCTTTGATGGCAACGACTAAACATCAAGATGGGTGAATCCTAAAACGTTTTCGAGTATAGTGATGTCTTACCTCCTTCATAAACGTCGCGCAGACCAAGAATGCGAGCAATGTGAAGCATCCCGAGAGCAGTGAAGGAAGGAAATAAGGGTATGTTGCCCAAAATTCACCACGAAATATGTCTGGCCATTGTTCTTGTGGTTTTGCGAGTGCACCACCATACAGCGGACTACACAAGGCGTGTCAATGTTGTAGCACAGGAAAGTACACATGAACGCACGCAATGGTACCCCCGATGCAGAAAATGGCTGGTACGATGGCAAATACCTGGGCCATGTTGGTATGGTCGGTGATGTCACCCACCATACTTTTCATCACTCCCGCGTTGCCGTTGAGGAACCCGGCGATACATCGACTAGGCCGTCCCATAAAGTTGAGCTTTGAAAGACTTGTCGTCCTGCTTACCTGAGGATGAGTGTACCAAGTGTCCTAGAGAGGCCAAAAGCAAAGTTGGATATGCTCAGACCGAGCAGACCAATCAAGATGATGGGACGGCGACCAATAAAATCGGACAGCCGACTCCATTGCCAAGTTGTCAGTGCCTGTGCGACGAAAAAGAGGGATTCCTGTGCAAAGGTGAGCATCACTGGATCACTGGATGGATCACACGCTTACAACGAGACCCGCATAATAACCAATCTTGCGGTCATCTCCTCCTGTGTACCAAGCTCGCCGATGAGCTTTTTTGATACAAGGCAGACCGGTCGAATGAACGTTAGTGGCAACCAGGTATCATGGAGACAGAATGACAGACCTGGTTGATGAAAGGAAAGATGTATGTGGACGAGATGGGCTCTGCGACCAGGGCAAGGAAGATGAGGCTTGCCTGACCCCACGGCACAGGTGTCTTGGACCTTGCTTGGAGAAGTGGTGTCTCTTCGTTGGCTCTTGCCATGACTCTGTAAGAAAGAGATTTCAAGTTTAAAATATTTTATCGTCCCAGCTCGGAGGCCGAAACTGACATCCGTGAGACGAGAGCTCAGAGCCGACCATTGATTTGTAGCAACTACGTTACAGCCGCCTTTGCCAAATACCGTTTGCATTTCGATTGAGAGGATATCTTACAACAGATGAATTCCAGTCTGAGATTGCAACTTGAAGGTCTCCACTTCCAATTTTGGTTTTGAATGGCTACTCCTCGTCTTTCAACTCTGGCAAACGTTGTGACAACAAGACCAAGGCGGTGGTGAGTAGTGCCAGAATAACATACACCAAGTTGCCACCCAGGATGTTGTACTCTTTGGAGAAGGCAAACAATGAAGTGGTCGTTGCAGGACCAATCGCGCGCGCAATCGACGTCAGACTCTGGCTCAACCCGTTCGTCGATCCTAGTGACCTTTTGTTGGGTGCCGCCCTCGTCGTAAATATCGTGATGACACCTGCACAACAACGGTGAGATCATCGGTCATTCACAAATGAATCACACGTACTATAAGATAGATCCATGAGAATCATGAAGACGAGCTGAAGAACAAGAAGAATCCAGATTATGGGTCCGACCTTTCCCTGTGCCGTCATAACAGCACTCATGATCGGAAAGGTGAGAATCAACGGGTAAAACCATCGCACAGCCCAACAGAACAGTTTTTTAGGCCCGATCCACTTGATAATCCTCGCCGCAAATAGTGCCTGTACACATCCGTTCAGGATTCCAAATATTGCAATGTATGTGCCGATGATGGATGGAGGAAAGCCTAAGCCACCAATTTCAATCGGTGACGAGTAAAACAAGGGTAGAAGAACAATGATGCCGATCTCTACTAGCCCCAACATTCCATAGTTGGCGATGGGTATCATGACAGAGTATGTTCTCATGAGGATCAACATTGAAATTGGTTTTTCTTCGTCCATAGGCGAGTCGTGTGGAGAATGCTCGAATGTGGACCTTTTTGATGGAGGATTTGTGCTCGTTTTCGATGGCAACGACTGCAGTGAATAAACGCGTGATTCCTAGACAATGTCAAGCACGGCGACAAGATCGTACCTCTTTCATGAACATCGCACATACAAAAAATGTGAACAATGTGAAGCATCCTGCCACGAGTGAAGGAAGAAAGTATGGATGTGTTGTCCAGAATTCACCACCAAATGTATCGGGCCATCGGTCTTGTGGTTTTACGAGCGCTCCACCGTACAGCGGGCTAAAGATATCATCGGCCCCAAAAGTTCATCATATCAATGATCAAACTCACGCAACGGTCAATCCAATGCAAAAAATGGGTGGTATAAAGGAAAAAACCCGGGCCATGTTGGTGTGATCGGTGATGTCGCCGAGCATACTTTTCATCACTCCGATGTTGCCATTGAGCATACCAGCAATACACCGACTTGACCGTCCTTTCAGCCAACGCTTGGGAATTGGTCTGTTCGCTTACCTGATGATGAGCGTCTTGAGCGTCCTGGATAAGCCAAAGGACAAGTTGGAAATGCTGAGGCCGAGCAGACCAAGTAAAATGACGGGCCGTCGGCCGACAAAGTCAGATAACCGACTCCATTGCCACGTTGTCAGTGCCTGTGTAACGAAAAATAGGGACTCCTGTACAAAGGTGAGCACAAGACCTTTGTGAAAGGATCGGGGACTCGCGATGAGACCTGCATAATAGCCTATTTTGCGGTCATCTCCTCCCGTAACGTCGAGCTCGCTGATGAGCTTTTTTTGTTTTTGAAAAAAATGCATTGCAGATGTCATCATTTTCAATGTCAGGTGTTCCGTGAAAAAAAAAAAAATTTGACAGACCTGATTGATGAAAGGAAAAATGTATGCGGACGAAACGGGCTCCGCGACCATGGCAAGGAAAACGAGATTTATCTGAACCCATCGGAGAGGCGCCTTGGATCTTGCTTTGAGAAGTGGGGTCTCCTCGTCGACGCGCCCATCACTCGCCATGATATTCGGTTGAATGTAACGAAGAGAGACTCAGGGTCGTTGCAGATTCTTTAGCTCACTCTTGAAAGTTCAAACTCCATATAGCCTTGTAGTCCCATACTCTATTAAATTTGTTCTCGTGCCGCATTTCAGGCTGGGAGAGCGACTGTTTACGTTCTTGTTCTTGAATGCTTCCACCAGCATATGCGAGCCTTATCGAGGACTTTGATTGGACCGGCAAACGAGTTTATGGCACCTTCCACATTCGAAGAGGGCTGTTCTATGGTTGTAGTCGTCACTTCAAGGGCTGATGGGAAAGCGGCACTTAAAATCTTGACAAAATGCATTAGAGGGTATGAGAAAGTATGTTCACTGGCACAGTCATCAGTTGAAATGAGATTATCACGAAAAGACATGGGTCATGCTCATTATTACACCGGGATCTTCGTTTCTTCTTTTTCATCACTAAATGAAGCGGACGAATCCGAGTCCTGGGTTCCCATTTGAGAAGTGTTGAATCCATTCTCCTCAAGATACAAGCGGAACTGTGATGCAAATGTTAAAATAGGCTATTTAGAAGAAAGCAGACGAGAAACTTACTGCCTCATCTTCCGCTGCCATCCCATCATGAGTGAGAGGCTTAACAAGGAGGAACACTACCACAGCGCTGACGATGGCGAGACCACTTGCAACCCAGAACGGACCCGTAGTTCCATTGACCGTGCTCGATCCACCAAAGTCTATGCGAATCTGAGCTCAGACATCGACCGGGATCACAAATACCTACCAGAAACGATCGACTTCCAACCTGTCCACCGAAAATGTTGTCAGTTGATCTAAATCGAATTCACTATTATTATATTCCACATACAGTACGTGCCGACAAATGCACCGATTTTGCCAGTTGCTGCAGCGATGCCATAATAATGGCCTCGGACTGCGGTAGGCGAGGTCTTGGAGGCAAGAATGCCTAGACAGTTTCCAGGGCCTACACATTTGAGGAATGCATCTCAACAGCTCACCAAGTCACTTACCGAATTCGCCAAAACTCAGAAAGATGCCGTATACGACCTGTGATCGAAATGAACATCAAACTGCTTCCCATGCAATCTACAACTTACTGCAAAAGCAGCGATGTGCTGAACTATACGAGTGTATAAACCGCTCATAATGAACCCAATGATCGCTTGACAAAGTAGGCCAATGATCTAGTAGCGTGTCATAAAATTCACCCTCACGCAATCGAGAAATAACATTACCATCGTCTTTTTGGGTCCCAAGTAGTCGACAACGAAGGCACCGATGACAGTTCCTGGAGTATCTGTGAATAGAATGAACTCTAGATTCGCAGAATGGGGCACACCTGGGATGTAGAATAGACTGTTTGGAGGCATGAGAAACGCGGTGTAGCAAGAGGAAGAACACGAACTTTATAACAACACTCCACCCGAATGCAACTGCCAGAGAAGTTGAGTTTCCAACGATGCTTTTAGATCAGTCTCAGCATTGTTATCCACTAAAGGTTGGAGTGCGCTTACGCGGCGGTGATCGTTGAAGAGTAGAGGCCAAACTGCATATAAATTGAGTTCCACGAAACAAGGATGGGTCAACGGTCTTACTGGATACCTGTATTCATGCATGTCGAAATCGTCATAAGATATTCAAGCAAGGGAGCGTACGTGATAAAGTCATAGATGAACCTAATTGACATGAGCAATCGGTGTATGGCAATCGGGAGCAAGGACATACCAAGCCAAGGAGATCCCAAGTAGTCCCCTCCAGTAGCGCTTGACGACCAGATAGTATGGGATCCGCACGGATTTCATGGAATTCTTTTTGTAACTCGTGGGCTCTTCCATACGCAGACGCCATAAAAATACAGCAAGAGCGGGAACAACGCCTAATCCAAGAGAAAGGCGCCATACTGCCCGGAGGTGGTTGGGACCGAAGCTATTGACAATGTTAGGATGTTCTCAACGTGATATAGCGTGACGTACATCCAGTACAAAACGAGAGGCACGAAGGCACCGATTACAAAACCAAAGTCAATCATGGTATCTGAAACATGGTCAGATATGGAGCACGAGGATGGTTGAAGTACATACTAGTCGCGAGTGCCAACCATCGATGCTGGGCATTCTTGGCGATACCCTCTTCTTCTGTCTGCTCTGAAGCTGACACTGAGCCACAGGGGTATTCTGCACCGATTCCAATACCGATTAGAAAGCTGTTGATTACCAGCATGAGATGGTGGGTGGAGTATTGGGGACCCGGTTTACCGGCATGCAGCGAGCATCGCAACCAAACCGCCCAAACTCCCGTTTGCACCAGAGGAAGCCGCGGATAAGCCGGCGAAAACAACGACGATACCGGATGCAGTCATCTGAGGAGTGGTGAGAAGGGTGTTGGCTGGTTTCTGAAACGGCGCAGACCATGCCAAATTTGCGGCCGAGTTTATCAGATATCCAGCCAAAGACTAGCATGCCCACAAGCATGCCTTGCTGTGGCGTTGAGAACGATGAAGGAGATGAGACAAGAAGACTGAACCTGCGAAGCTAACACTGGCGAGTAGACTACTATAGTTGTGTGCGCCCAATGCATCAGCACCATATATGGTGGTCAAGACTGGTTGTGGAATGAGTAGGCAGAACTGGGAAGGGATATAAACTCACTTGTATCGACTGTGAAGAGGTGATTATGAGATGGTGGACAAGATGGGAGAAGGATCGACATACCCATTCCGATAACGTTGTTAGAGTAACCTTCATAAAGTGATCTGAGTGCACAGGAGAGATCAAGGAGGATGTAAATACCATCAGAAAACAAGGCTGTCCCACAGCTAATGAAGAAGGTGAGTAAGTTGGATTATGAAAGAGATGGACATACGCAAAAATGAGAGAGACTCTCGATAGCGTCATGTTGGTGGACAGGAAGACGGGAAGTCGACCCGTGCTAATCAAGTGCGTCTTCTTATACGTGCCGGGTTGAACGTAATAACATTTATAGATGGCGGTCGGACATTGGCTAGGATAGGCCAACGTTCGTGGGTTCTTTGACATGTTTGATGAACAGTTGACATTGCCCTGAGGCACATGGCAGAAGGAGATCAAAGACGGTAACAACTCCATCACAAAGTACAGACGGACATACACTTCTTATGACACCACCAACAAAACGCGCCCGTCTCAAGTGTGAGCGCAGCCCGTCTCCGTTGCTTGTCGAGAGGAAACTTGTCACTTGTGGGACAAGGCGCTATGCACCGATGCCAAATGACTGTCTTTCGTCCTGTCCAGAATACAAACGAAACAGACTCGCCTGGGTCGCAAGGTGCGTCGAGGAGATGGAGGCACTCGATCTCGTTCCGGAGAGGAAACTGATCCGGTCAGCGTTGAAGAAAAGTATTCCTTGTCTGTTCTCACCAGTTCATAGGAACGATGGTTTGGTCATTGACTGGTGCGTCGGGAAACCATCCCCAAAACCCTCTTCCTGACCTCCCCCCCCCCTTGCAGGAAGAGCCATGTCCCTGTTTAAAGATACACTCAAACCCGACCCGCTCGACCTTGCTGCTACAATCATGCTCACACATAGATCCAACGCACAATGGCGTTCTGACTCCAACTCATCACCGAAGAGGTCGAAGTACCACCGCAAGTGACATCAATGCGCCATGGTAATCCTTTTTTTCAGGTCAACCTCGGCCCTTCCGAGTTCACCGTCCCTGCCCCCCAATGAAGCAAACTCTGCGGACTGCATACCTTTGCCGTCAGACATTCCACCTCCTAATCGAATTCGGGACCCGTCGATCACACCTTGTACATCTTCCGCGGCGGAGGATATGTCGGAAATGACTTTGAATTATCTTCACCGGTGGGTCAATAGGTTGAGGACTCGTATACTGGCCTGATCGCTCGGGATAGATACATCCAAACCTACGAAGCGGACAGGGCGAGCCTTGCTTCTGCATACGCCAGAAACGCTTCTTTTGCATATCGTGTTCAGAGTACGACCTCTCCGCACTCCTTCTGTGAGTGCTGCTTTTTACCTTGCTACCCCGAGGTAACCGTACTCTGTCGACAGCCACGGGCACAAAGCGAACTCGTCTCGACATAGTGACGACACTCTTGACGCTTCCTTGCCTCCACTCGAATCCCAAAAGTCCTGGTACTGTACAGCTGAAATATGACATGTTTTGTCTTGGAGCAGCGCTTGGGATGTTTGTGGTCTCTCGGGTGGTCGTTTCTTCCAAGACGGTCGCACACAATTTCATCTTGCAGAGAAAGGAAGCTGATGTAGAAGATGCAGACAGCGAAGGTGTCTGGTCGCTGACGGCCACTGCGCATCAGATTCTCGTCTTGGAGACCTGAGCGGGCTGTGTATGTACGCATGTATGTACAGGAACCTGCAGGACAACACGCGCGTGCAACAAGCGTGACAATTTCAAACTCCGCTGTTCGCACACACTTATTATTTTCGCTACCAACTAGGCGCTCTCTTTGCTCAGTACCAGTCCATCCATCCCGCATCCTTTTCTTGCTCGTTTCCTCGGACTGGCGTCTTCATGACGACCCCTCACGTTATAGCTTCATCCTCGGGACACCAGTCCCAATCTTCCTCTTCCAACGGTATCGTTGGCAATCACTTTCGCGTTGGAAAGAAAATTGGAGAGGGCTCGTTTGGCGTCGTTTTTGAAGGTAAGACGCTCTTCTTTCTCTTCAAGGCCGAGTGGGAGCCAGGCGCTTGAGTGGAGAGGGGGTGATGTTGTAGCTAATACTAGTCGACTCTGCCTTTGTACCATTCATGTTCCGTTGATGCCCCGTCCTTCTCCGTCTCACGGATCTGCAACTCAACCTTCGTCTTCATAGGTACCAAGCTTCTCACAAATCAGCCCGTTGCCATTAAATTCGTAAGCCACCGTTCTCGCCGAGGAGACTCCTTGTTGATCTCCATCCTTTCTCAAAGGAGCCACGAAAGTCCGATGCCCCGCAACTACGGGATGAATTCCGTTCCTACAGGACACTCAACGGTACATGTATGCATCTTGCTTTCCTTCTCTGTCCGCGGTTCAAGTCGTGATTCCCAGTGGGCGTCCCCCAAGTACACTACTTTGGGCAAGAAGGGCTCCATAATGTCCTCGTAATCGATCTCCTTGGCCCTAATCTCGAGGACCTGTTTGACATGTGTGGACGCAAGTTCACGGTCAAGACAGTATGTATGGCAGCAAAACAAATGGTGATTAGTATCCTGTATGCGTGTCCATTCCCATCTTTCTTAATCCTACTTCAGATCACTCGTATCCAGTCAGTCCACGACAAGTCGCTCATTTATCGAGACATCAAACCCGACAACTTTCTTGTTGGCGTCCCCAGCACAAAAACCGCCAACATTATTCATATAATAGGTATGCACATCTCTTGTTTCTGGAAGAACCCTCCTCCCTCCTGCCCATGTTTTCCATCTCTTTACCATATTTTTACCATACGGGCATCCTCGGAAGATTCTGTCGCGCACCGTGATTCTCTCGGACTTGCCAACTCTGACTCTTCAACTATCCAGATTTCGGCATGGCGAAGCACTACCGAGACCCGAAGACAAAGGCTCACATCCCCTACCGTGAGCGCAAGAGTCTGTCCGGCACAGCTCGATACATGTCAATCAACACCCACCTTGGCCGTGAACAATCTCGGAGAGATGACCTGGAATCCCTGGGTCATGTGTTCATGTATTTCCTGCGCGGCGGCCTTCCTTGGCAAGGGCTCAGGGCTGCGACCAACAAGCAAAAATATGAGAAGATTGGAGAGAAGAAACAGACCACCCCAATTTCAGAGTTGTGTGAGGGATTTCCAGGTATGTTTTTTTTGATGCACCGCCGTGTCAAACTTTTGCATGAGGACACGGCGATGGTAATTCTGTCGGCGTATGATCATTCTTACCCCTTTCAGAGGAGTTTGCAATCTACATGAACTATGTGCGCAAGCTAGGATTCGAGGAGCCTCCCGACTACGACTTTCTTCGTGAACTGTTTGCCAAGGTTTTGAAGAATGTTGGAGAGCAGGATGATGGTATCTATGACTGGATGTTGTTGAACAATGGCAAGGGGTGGGAAGCCGGCAATGTGTGTGATTCACGTTTTGTCTTTAACCTGTGGTATAACAGCTATTCCAACAGACCCCTTCCTCGTTGTTGGCACACGCTCACGCAACTGCGAATGCTCCACATACGCCTCGTCATCGTGA
>JBBPPV010000010.1:0-20502 GCA_038092115.1 Leccinum brunneo-olivaceum
TCAATAGGTCGGTTGGCCATCAAGGTCGAGGCAGCGGCGGATATGTGTATCCAATCCCTTCTTACTCTGATCGAAACCAAAGTCACGTACGTCGTTCAAGAGGCCGTTATTGTAATCAAAGATATTTTTAGGCGTTACCCGGGCAAATATGAGGGAATCATCCCGACGCTCTGTGAGAATCTCGATGCCTTGGAGGAGCCTGAGGCCAAGTCGGCCATGGTTTGGATACTGGGTCAATTCTCAGACCGAATAGACAATGCTGATGAACTTCTGGACGACCTGGTGTACAAATTTCTGGACGAGACAGTCGAGGTATGTGGTCGGCTCAATGACACCCTAATCTATTAAGCGATTTTAGGTTCAACTTGCACTTCTGACTGCAGTAGTCAAACTTTTCATTTACAAGTCCTCTTCGGAAACCGCCAAGGCGTTAGTCCACAAGGTGTTGAAGTGGGCCACCGAAGAAATAGACAATCCTGATTTGCGGGACAGGGGATTCATGTACTGGAGAATGCTCGCAATGAACCCGACAGTGGCTGGCGAGATTGTTCTGGCAGGCAAGCCCCCTATCACAACGGATTCGGACCGCATGGACCGTGGTGCACTCGACCAATTATTGCTACACACAGGCACACTTGGTAGTATCTATCACAAAAACCCAGAAGTGAGTTCACATACATGGGTCGCTTGCTGGTATTTGACATATGGCGTAGACCTTTATTCGCAATGCGGCTGGAAGAGCGTTGGTGGACAGTCCTGCGCTTAATGCGAACTCGAGGGCGGCACTCGTCCCTCTTGCACGGCCACAACTTCCAACTACCACCATTGCTGTCGCTGGTCCTGGTCCCGTTGAACCACATACCCGTAATCAGCTCACTGATGCTTCTTCCAATGTCCCGAAAGTAGAGCCCAACGTACCATGGAAAGGGACCAACCTGCTAGGAGAAACGACGGCAGGGGGCCATGATGGTACTGGTGATGGTCTCGAGGATGAAGACGCGGAAGCTGGTATTGATAGGGACGGGGACGATGATGACATTAACAGTAGCCCGGTTGGGGATCCGTACGCAAATCTGGATGGTGCATTTGGAGGGTATCTAGCAGACCAGCCTCAGCCAATGGTTGGGCGCCAGACGGATATGAATAACCTCGTATTGTTTTAGTCGATTGTGATCCGCATTGTAATTACAGCCTCGAGCACCTTGTAGCAAAAGTGTGTGTGGTATGGGGGTAAACTGAAGGTCAAAAGCATGTGCGGATGCTAAAACAAGTCCAACGTGACAGAGCACATGCAGCGGTCGTAACTGGTGGCATTAATACTAGTGGGGTCGAGAAATATCAAGCTGGCATTTCCACAAAGGCGGTTCAGCTGAGCATGAGGTGAATTTTGTCAGCGACAGCTGCGAGGGCATTTTTGGGCCGCAGAGAGTTATAATGCTGGTAATGCCAATTGGCGACGAAACGGTCAAATTCTATTTGGAAGCACCTACCTCTCCCAAACCATACATGCGACGGTGGAAGCTGATACGGGCAATCTTCGTATCGCGTGAAAGATTGTCGGGCACATTTCCGTCGGGTGTATGGGTCACCATGGAAGGTGTGCCGGCTTGTATGACCTGAATTGGAACATTATATGCACGGCTAAGTGCCAGGATCTCCGGCTCTCCACCCCACGCGGCAGTATCTCTGATAGCCAGATAGTATTGTTCGAATCGCCGTGCATCCATGAGACCGGTATTCTCAGTTGCCCCAACACCGTCTTCTCCAGATATCGAGGGTAGGAAAGGAAGGAAATCGTCGGAATGCTGGGAAAGATAATCAGAGGCTGCGGCACGGAGTGTTGTGTAATTTGCTTCGTTGGCTGGTAGGATGTTAAGGAGGGCGAGCTGGTCAGCAATCGCGGAGAACAGACAGTGACCGTCTGGATTGATCTGTGAAGTGGAGATGTTGCATTACATTTGGAAATGTACGAAGGGTACCAACCTCATGAATTTGCACGGAGAGCTGGTCGCAGGTACGTTTTATCGACGCTGCTTCTTGCTTTATTTCGCGATCAGCCTGAGCATCCAAGTCAGGATTTGAGGGTGCAAAGTTCTGGGCTAGTGAAGCCGCCTTTCGTGCCTATGCGACGTTTTGGATGAATGTCTTGGTGAGTGAGAGCGCACGCACCTGCCTTGCCAGATGTCGCACTTTAGAGCTCTGTTTCTTGGGTTCGACCTTTTGCTCGACCATGATTTGTTCTGGTTCTTGATCTCTTGAGTCGAGTTCTGCGAGTAGATCGTCAATCAGGTCGTCATTGGGTGGAGCGACGTTGTCTGTTGGGGTCGCCGATGTCGATTTCTTTGACTTGTTTCGCGGCATTTGGAAGATGCGTTGTGGCGACTCTCTCACCACATGTTTCCTTGACAGGTCCTTGATCACTACCCAGCCAAGACTTCAACATATGGACGCCTCGTCGACAGTCTTGTCCTGCGTTGAATGCGCACATCAGCTGAGCTCACTTTTAGCCGAGCTGTCTTCCAATCCGACCGACGAATCGTGGCTCAACGTCGAGCTCATTTGCAGACATCTCGCAAATTTATTGCGCATCAGAGACGGATCAGGTCTGTAGCACGTCTCGCCGTACAGAACGCATGATATCGACGCCATCCCGATAGAAGATAACCACACAACCCTCGGAGGGACCAGCTTGCCGCAAGACCTCAGTTCTCTTTTGTCCAAAGCACTCGATGGATCTTCGGTCCCACTCGCTGCACGCGTCACCACCGTACTCGAGATCCTTCGTGTCAGTGCTAACCTGTGTGTTGAACATGGTGAGCACAACCGATCTCTGGAGAACACGTGCCATATTCACCTCATTTTCACTCAGACCAAAATAGAGGGCATCTCCTCGAGGCCGGATTTCCTCAAGTAGTTGTATCGTTACTCGAAGGTTATGCAGACCATCTGTCCATTCATCCGCAAATTATCCCTCTACCATTATCCATCTCCCACCTACAGATCATCAAGACCGCCATCGGTTTTCTATTAAATTCTTCTCTCGGCTATGGTATGTCCACACGCTTTACCGACGTGGTCCGCGCTGATATCCACCTCATGCATAGAACCAGTCAAATTCCGCCTTACATCTCTCGAAGTCGCCATGACTCTTGTCCGGCTTTCAGCTGCGATATACCCTGTCGGAGTCTGGATGAGAGGTCCAACATGTCTATTTCCACCCGAGTCATCTGAATTCGATAGCATTCCTGACCGTAGGGCAGAGTCGTGGACTCTCCGCATCGGCCTCTCCAACTGGACTTGGAGACTCATCACTGAACTCAGGGACGACAGTCAGTCTTTAACAAGCTTTGTTTAGCCTTGCATCTGACTGTACCACAGCACATCCGCTCTTCGATACCGATGTTCTCCCCTTCCTCATCCAGCCATTGATTGCCTTCACGCCGCCATTGTTGACTGCGCCGCCCCCTCCAGAATTTGCGCAGCCCTCGCAACTCAGGACATCTCTCTTACACGCCGATTTTGATCTGCTCTCAGAGGCATGTTCTTACCTCGAGTCCCTCGCCCTCGATATCGAGGACATCCGATCGTCTCTGGCTCGTGGGTTTGTTTTCCCTGCAGAGCATAGAAACGTTCCGTGCCTCTCTGTGATACTTGATTTCATTGAGCAAGGAAGCTACGCACCACTTTGGTATGTACAGCACCAAGCTAGTCTGGACGACAGCGAGGTTCGGAACCAAGAAAAGGCTTTTGACGATTGCAAGGCCGCTGTGATCAAAGCAGTGGTAGAAGTATCAGGAGATGCAAAAAACACGGATGTACTTTGTGACGACTCGGAAGAAATGTACCCCGGTGGAAAATTCGTTGCTCGTATGGTCAATTGGATTCGGTCTTTTGTTACTACAGGCAGCTATGGAAACGTCAGGGATGACTTGGCAATATGCGCGACTCTTGCCCTTGGAAACCTGACGCGAAGAGGTGAACCATATTGCAGTGATCTTGTTTTTAGATGGGTAGCTGATCATTTGATACTCGCAGAATTTCACGCGACCCTACTGCTATCCCCTCCATACAACATCGCTCAGCTGCTGTCGTCGAGATATCTTCTTTCTTCCGAAGCAGACCTTAAGCTGAAACATGGCGTGATTGGCCTGCTCAAGCATCTTTCCCAGGCATCTGTTCAATCAGTTGCCAATTGCACAGCTCTGAGCAATGCTGGAATAATTGAGTGTATTGTGACAGGCGGCATCTGGGACGACCGCAGTGATGTCATGGCAGACATCGTACAGGTTAATGCTATCGGCGTTGTTAAGCATCTTTGCAACAACAGTAGTAGGTCTAGGTTGCTTATTCAACACTTGCTTTTCTTGACGACATCTCTCAAGTTGATAATTCGTTCGCGGTCGTATTGGCACCAGACAGTGCTACTCCTACCGAAATGACAGGTCTCTCTCAGCTGCTTGCTTTGGTCAAGCGATCGGACTCTGTTGCTATCAAGAGTGAAGGCACACGCGTCATCGTCAATCTTATCAAGTCACTTTGGTCCAGTGATCCGATGATTGAACAACGGAGTGCAGAAGAAAATCAGGCAAGGCAACAGAAAAGGGAGCGGGCGATACAAGCACTGGTCACAACGTCATGTATTGACGCACTTGCAGCGCTCATTGGTAGAAGTGCAAAATATCCGATTCTCATTAATGAGGCTATCGTTGCGCTCAGTCTACTGAGTACACATCGCGATGGTGGTAAGCACATGGACCTTATATACATCATCGTTTATGCTCATCTATACTAGGCCAGTTGGTCTTGCACACTCTTGTTGTCCCTTTGCCGAATGAGGTGACACCACCAGTCCCAGGCTCTGCAACCATGTCAACAATGACGGGAAGCGAGACAGGCTCTCCTATCATCACTTCTCCCACTGCGCGCAGTCGGGCACCACTTCAGAAACGTGCTCTTGACTATCTTTTAAATATCCTTCGCAACAGTGGTGGCGACGACGCCTCTAGTGTCAGACAACCCGAATTGTCTCCGTATCCCGTTGAACTTCGGATCAATATTTGCTCTTTACTCGGACAACTGGGGAAACGAACGAGTGGAGAGGAACTGGAAGCAGTCAAAGATATTACAAGGTCTACCTTGGAAGACATATTGAAGCTGACCATCCACGCAGGCAAAGAGAACATGCTAGCGACCGCAGCGAAGAAGACCCTTGATATTTGGACGTGAAGAACATATTATAATTGTATTTGCGAATACCAAAAATGTACTGCTGTATCATTGTTCTTGTAGACCAAATGATTCACGCAATAGTGAATATACTTGGCGGTGACTCTATAATAGGTGGAGGAGGAGGAGGAGCATGTAAGCAATACCGACCAAATTAGCTCTGGTTTCGAGTCAATAATTACGACGCTGAGGTGGCAAAGTTATAACGTGAACTTCAAATCTTTTGGTCTCCCACAAACAGCCTACTCTCATTCATGGGGTTGAGCAATATTCGCGTCAATATTTCTCAAGGGATCGCCACCATCACTCTCAATGAACCACAGCGACTGAATGCGTTGTTGGCTGAAGGTTTGCGTTTTCATCGTCTTTGAGTGCTTGGGCGCTAACTTGCAAAATCTGACAGACTACGATGATTTCGCAAACTCACTCAGAGAAATTGACAAGCGTGATGATGTTGTAGCCACGGTGTGGCAAGGTGTGTATTCTCGTGAGTCCTAGTGATATTTGAAGCCGAGACAGTCTATCGTAGCCAACGGGGACTGGTTTTGTGCGTAAGTGGCTGTCGCTCATTTCAGTAGTGTCGTGAACATACTTGCAATGCTTTCTCAGAGGCACTGATGTGAAAGGCTCGAAAGTAGTCGAGCTAAAAGTTAGGGACCAACTTCGTTTTCGAGTAATCTCGGCGAACACGGATTGTACACGGGCGGTATGACTACGCTTTGTCAGTCCGGGGTTCACATCTTCATTCTGATCCAGCTTTATACTCACAGTAAAATTTTGGTTGCTGCTCTAAACGGACCAGTGATGGGTAAGTCAATCGATCAATCACGCCGAGCCACGTTGTTTACGGTATTTCATAGGCATTGCAGCTGGTAAAGTGACCCTCCGAATGGCCATTGAGTGATCATACGATGTATTTCAAGCGTTCCTGGGCAATTTCGACTTCATTTACGCTCTCCCTGAAGCGTGGCTCTATGTTGGATTTCCTTTCCTAGGTGCGTCTTTGTCTGCAATCCTACGATTGTAACCAACGTCGCTGCAAGGCATTGCGGTTGAGGGAGGGGCGAGCGTCAATTTCATTAACCGAAGTAGGTGTGCCGCCGAATGCGTCCTTCGATGTTCCACCAATCATCTACAGTGGGTCTCGCCACGGCGAATGAAGTCCTCATGTTCAACAAGAAGAAGAATGCCTCTGAGCTGCTGGAATGTGGTTTTCTCAAGTATGTTTGTACTTTACTCATCCTGGCCGCTCTTGAGACGATATCTGTCAATAGTAAAATATTCCCCGCCCAGTCCACAGAGTCGTTTCATGCGGCGGTGCGAGAACACCTGCTCGATGAGCTGGATGGTCTAGACCATTCATCCGTACTTGTTATCAAAGCCCTCCTTAAAGCCGCGATGTCGGAGAGGAATAATCCTGACGCTGTCAACCTTCGGGAAAGCTACGCCCAAGCGGAAAGATTGGCAAGTGGAATACCCACCAAACGCTTTGCGATGATTTCACGGAGGGAAATCAAACATAAATTATAAGCATGTCCGGTAGTGTCCCTGACATTCTCATCGTGTTTTATTTTAATACGGTTCACTCGATGCGCTTGCAATAGTTTTTTTTTTTTACCCACATTAATCATCCTAGCTATTTTCTGTGTCAGCTGTGTTCACACAAGCACGCAAAGAAACGCGATGCTTATACGTGTTACAAGATTGTTGTTGTGGTGTACAGTCCTGATTTTGATCGATGAGGAAAATATGTTCAGCCCCTCGACGAGTCACCGAACCAATGATCGCCGTCATGCATCAACCGGGCGACCGTGTCTTGCGCGGTTTCAAGTATGAGGGTGCCGCATCGGAACAGGACTCGTCATAGGATCTAGAACCGTGCACGCTGGTCCGCGGCGCTGTCTTGGACACGTGTTCGTGGGCTTCTACTACTTCCTGATGATGACTTCAATGTCAAGTTTTACCTGCTCCTTTTGCGGGCCACCCTGGTTTATATAGTCACGTAAGGCCATATCTGCAGTGAGGATCACATTCGAAAGACAAGTTGTAACTGAGGTTCTGCCGACCAACCTGCATGATTGTGATGCATGGTTACATCGGATTTCAAGTTTGGCGGGCCCCATATGGCTGTCAGTAATCATCCCCTGTCACATGTCCACGATATGATTACCAAGTGACTCCGGAGTGCTACCGGGCTATTGTGTACGTCAGGACGGAGTAAGTGGGATAGTGGGAGAACCGAAAGAAGAACAGTCCACCGTGCCATTAAACGAACGTTTGTTCGAATGTTCGTTTTTTGGATTGGGTCCGTGTTTGCGATCAGCCAAGGTGTGGGAATCCGAACGACACCTTCAAGGCACCTTTCGTTGGCAATAGTTTCACTGGGGTGGTGACTCATCTCCGATTATTGTTGGTTCAAGGGTCAGCTCCAGCCGCAGTCGCTGAATATTGATGGATTACATACCGTGTCGCAGTAGTCAGTTCATCCGTGAGCGCCGCTATCGGATCTGCATCGCCCGTTTTGAAGATGTGAATCTGAGCCTGTTGTAGCGCGAATGCGGCTACCGCGTGTGTAGCTGGGCGTTCATACGTGGCCTCAAGTGGTCCAAGCGGCCAGTGCTGTACGGGTTCGCACAGGAATGACCTACCACATGGCGAGGCGATTCATCCATGTGGTTTCGTGGCTCGGATACAAGGTGTATTTTCGAGCGAGCCTCGGTAGGTAGGAGAAAGAGCGGCAACCGAATAAGATTTGCGGAGAAGTGGGGTAAGTAAAACACGTTCGTGAGGCATCGAAACGAGTCATGATGATGATGATGATGATGATGATGATGATAAGTTATGTAATGAAAAAGGTACAAAAGGTGTCGTGACTAGGACAAACTTGAAGGTTGCAAAGCTTGTAATACAGATGCAGTGGCCAAGGGGAGACGTCGAGATTAGACGATGTGAGGTGCGTAAAAAAAGTATCGCGAGTGGTCACGTTCTAATGATGGTATTTGTGACCAAAGTTCTGTCTGACGGGGACGGCTGGGATTGGCGTTTGGCGGTATGGAGGGCGAGGAGAACCTCGGCATTATCGCTTGTGTTTAGAACATCGCGTATGGACTTTTCAGCCAGCATACAAGTCTAATGGCGTGGTGAGTGACCAAGAGAGCTGTACGTGGAGTGACTCACTCTGCTATAACCGCCACGTTGAAGGGGTTGGCGGGAGATGGCGATAGCATTGTGAATGCTATCGTAGGCGTACCTTCTCCTGATGGGAACAATGGTCAATGGGGGGCACATGCTAGAAAGACTGTGACGGACAATACGCTTTCGAGTTCACTACGGGAACGCGGGATGATGAATAGGTCAGCGCCAGAGAGGTAGCGGTTGAACGCCTGGTATGACGCGCATCCGGCAACGAGAGTTTCGTTGAACGAAGGATGGTCCTGATCCCAAGTGAACCAGTTTTCACTACAAAAGGTGAGTCACCGTTGTCGAGATCTGAACGCGACGACGTACGTGAGATGGGAGTGGGCGATGGCTTCAGAGGTATGAGGAGCAAGAAAGCGATCCATGTGGGGGGGAAGAAGAAGAAGAGCGGGAGAGGAGGGTTATATATACCAGTCGATTGGCGCTGTGGAATTAAAGAAATGTTGGGCGTTTTGTCCACGCCAAATTATTTTAAATTTCCTTTTCTGGTTTCGCACGTTCGATGCCGGCGTATCCCCGATTGTACCTCCGCTGGGCTCGGCGATGGCAAGTCGGCATCGCCGGTTTCGGCCGCCGGATATGACGGTCATTTTATATTTCCTTTTTTGGGTATCTCCTCTCTGACCAACATGTCTCGCACAGTGATCAAGACGGTGCTCGCGATAGAGACTGAAGAAGTCCACGTATTCTTATAACTACATCGTCATTCTCTAATCATCTTACAGGGTGACGGTGCGCGCGTGCGACGTTCCATCGGAACACCGAACCTGCGCAACCTCTCTCCTTTCCTCATGTTGGACCATTTCCACGTTTCTAAAGGCGCAGTAAGTTGCGATTCTGCTTCGTCTACGCTGACCCACACCTCTCTCAAGGGTTTCCCCGATCACCCTCATCGAGGTCAAGCAACCGTGACGTACATGCTCCAAGGGTAAGATCCCGTAGGGTATCCACCTTTCATTCGTACTGATCGTGCAAAGATCGAGTCGTCACGAGGATTCCGCAGGTCATGCCGGAACAATCGAGACGGGTGGCGTCCAATGGATGTGTGCTGTCCGTCCTTTTATCATCTTCTCTCTTCCATACTCATTCACATATGGCTTCCAAGGGAAAGGGCATCATTCACGCTGAAATGCCTGTGCATGCACCGGGCGTTCCCGAACCTAGGGGACTCCAACTCTGGATTGACTTGCCCAAGCAGGTATGATCACTATCCCGAAATATCGTCTATGAATCAAGTCCACTTACGCCCTACTGTTTCATCACATCCAGTTCAAGATGGTGGTAAGTATTCAGTTATAGAAAATTCTGTTCGGATTTTCATTCCTGCCATTCAGGAACCTTCTTATCAAGAGCTCGGCCCTGCATCGTGCGTTTATCGATCGCGTCCTTGCGTAACTCGCTGATTATGAAAAAGTATTCCACTTGCATATCCCAATGGTCCCGAAGGGTCCATCAGCGTGAGGGTAATCAGCGGGAAGAGTCATGGGATCGAATCCCCTGTCCGTCCACTTGGCGGATGCTGGTATTTCCATGTGACAATGAAAAAATCCGGCGACAAAATGTTTCAGGATATTCGTGAGACTCCACTCTGCTTTTGATCTGAGCACAGCTGAATTCAATTCCCTCAGCCACCGGTTGGACATCATTTGTCTATCGTACGTATTGCTGTTCCACTGCTGTGTTGGCACTGACACTGCATCCCTAGTCTGGTCGGGTGCCATTGCCATCGGAGATGATGGTGTTGTCAATCACAGCTTCTACACCCTTGTCCTGTCTAACAGAAACGGAGAGACCGGTGCGAACATTACGGCAACCAAGGATGACACAGAGTTTGTCTTGGTATGTTCTCTGATTTCCATTGGACACCCTTTCCGGCAATGAACGTGCGTCAGGTCTCGGGCGAACCTCTCGACCAACCCGTTGTCCAATATGGCCCCTTTGTAATGACAACACGCGAAGAGATACAGAAGACGCTGATCGACTGTAGATATCACGTCGGTTTTTCACCCTCTGCGTGTTCACTAACATACCCAACCAGATCAAACTGGCCAGAATGGCTTTGAGAAGGCACATACATGGCAAAGCAAGATTGCCCACGAGTGAATGATATTCGGCCGATAGTAGGCTTTGAGAAATCACATCATTATGTATGGACCCTGGCGCAACGTATTCGAAGCTGCTCATTCTCGAACCTTGTCCCCTACATACTTCATTTGATCCCATATATCTCCGTCATCCTCTGTATGGGTATTTCGCGATGAAATTTGATCCCAGATAACTACAGTGGGAACTGCGGTCATGTATACCTTATCGAGCATGATACCCTTCAGTTGCTGTTGCTTTCCTGCCTCTGTAGGGGTGCTATGAACGCGCGTAAAGCGGTCCAGAGACACGGACGCGAGGAATGACGGCGATACAGCCAGTGAATTCACAGCACCTGATATCCCTGGCGATATGTCCGCATCAATAAAAGTCTGCCTGGAAAGCTGGAAGAGCATGCCTTTGTATCCACAAGTGATTCCGCCGGTGCGTAGATCAAGTGCAAACAGATTCGTTCCTTGATCGGATACAAATGCTTCGCTGGAAATGGGGATCTGACAGATGAATTTTTTTTTGTTGCTTTTTACTCACTGCTCTGGTAACCCTTTTTCAACCGATTTAATACCGCCCACCTTGGCAACAGCTTTAAAGTCGCTGACAGGTCGCCGTCCGGAACGTGTGTCATACCTGCGAAGATCGCCAAACTGGGTACCGGCAAGCAGTTGTGGTTGGTTGGATGGACTGAATGATGACATATATGTGAGACAGGTATTATGGACCGGGTGACGTAGTCCGAGGTGATCGTTCGGCACGTTCTTGGCACGCCAGATTTCGCTAGGAAACAGATTTTCGGCTCGTTTCCGTTTCTTACCATCGTCTGGTCGTGACTCGAAAGCACGTTTTGTATCCCACACGGATATTTCGACTTCATCACCGCCATAAGCAAAGGTATCTTGGCAGGGACTCAGCCGCCAGTCCATAAGCCGCGAAGGGAGTGCGCCTAGTTCATGGGCTAGAACAGCCTCACTGCGTGTGTCAGTCCGTCGAAGTGCACCATTGGAGGCGCATGCATATACAGCGCTTTCAAAAACATCACTGAGCGATTTTCCTGGCATGACTTGCGTGACTTACCCTTGTGTCAACGCCAGACCGACAAAGGGGTGGTCCGTTTTCAACCTGGTCTCTTTCCAGCTATGATGTTGTTGTAAAACGTCCTCGCCAGTCAATGAAGCGAGACAAATGGACCCATCTGCATGTGCTGAAGCCAACTTTTCTTAGCATTATTTTGTCGCGTTCAGTCCATCGATGAGTGACGGACGCACCAGAGTCTCGTCGATGGCCAGTTTTTGTATCCCCCGCGTACGACCAGTCAAAGAGTCATCGTACAGGGTCTTCAGCAGTAGCTTTGGAGCGTCTGGGTCGTACGTGACTGATTTTATGCCGCCCAGCTCGTCGCCGGTCAGAAATCGAGGCATGAATGTCAATGTGACGTGACAAGGGGTTCTCACCACTCGTCATGGACGGCCCTCTCAAAGAGCTGGAAAAGCTCAGGACATCGGCCGAGAGCTCGACGAGGGGTAAAATACCCTCCGTGGAGAGTTCGCTTGACTCCCTGCTCCAGTCCTTGTACGAGGTCAAGAGCAGAATCGCGGCCGACACGGTTACTCAGGACACGTTTGCATTACTCTCGCAGACGGTAGACGGGAAGAAGAAGGAGATTGACGAGAAACAAAAGGAGATCTACAACGCCATAGCAAGACTCGGCAAGGCTCTGGACAAGGTCTGACTTGTACTCTCCCGCTCAGAGTGTTGGTTGACATGTCCTCTCTCTAGAAACTCGCGCAGCCTTTGCCCACTTATGATCCTCTCTTTACATCCCATGCCGCCAAGGAAGCTCTCGACCGAACAATCGCGTTGCATCTCCTTCGTACCGGCCAATTCTCCACAGCAGAGACTTTTATTCAAGTACGTTCGATATTCTCCTTTTCCTTTGCCAGCATACTGATCAAACAACTATACCCAGGAGTCTAGCATAGACATCACTTCTGAACTGCGTAATCAGTTTGTGGAGCTTTACCGCATCATAACAGCGCTCCGGAGGCAGGATGTCGGTCCTGCGCTTGAGTGAGCACTTTGTGAGAGAACGCGCTTGCAAGCTAAAGCATTTTGCCAGATGGTCTAGGAAGAACCGCACGTTCCTACGTTCACGATCTTCTCCACTAGAATTTTACCTTCACCGTTCCCAATACGTCCGCCTTATCCTTTCCTCTGATCCTTCCAATCCATTTCCAGCGATTTCGTACGCAAATGCAGCATTGCGGGGCTTCTATCCTGAACACGCATTCGAGTTTAAGCGTCTCATGGCCTGTTTGATCTACCTTCCCAAGCAGAAATTGGAGCATTCCCCATACGCGGACCTCGCCTCGCCTTCGCTTCATACCGACCTCGAACCACTCTTTGCGAAAGAATACTGCGCGAGTCTGGGAATGAGCCGACAAGTCCCCCTCCGGGTTGTTGGTGATATTGGCGGTGGTAGCGCACTGGCAAGGATAGAAAAGGCGCGGAATGTGATGAAGGAGAAGAAGAGCGAGTGGAGTCAAAGCGACGAACTTCCCGTGTGTCCTTTATGTGAATGTGACTTTCTGTTGATTGCTGATGCCCTTGTCCCACTAGATTGAGATACCGCTTCTTCCAGAGAATCGGTATCATTCAATCTTTGCATGTCCCGTCTCCAAGGAACAGTCCACAGAACAGAATCCGCCGATGATGATGACTTGTGGACACGTCATCACGAAAGACAGCTTGCAGAAACTCAGCAAGGTCAATGGGTTCGTCCCCACTCGTTTAGCTTCAACCGGTATCTCCGTTATTGAGAGACATTTGCAGCCGTGTCAAGTGTCCATACTGCCCAACAGAGTCGATGCAAGGCAATGCCTTGCGTGTATATTTCTAGTGCCCCACTCTTGTATCATTATATACGGTAATTCAACTTCAATTGTACGGGGTCAACCCATCGAGCCTGATGGTGCATTGAAGCGAATGTGAAAACATATGTGGGAGAACCGGCTCACCGTCATCGTCAGGGACTCTTCCCCATGTTTATCCGTGGTTCGCATGACCGTGCGTTCATCAATGCTTGGTGTGTTCACAACCTGAACCAATTGCTGCAATTTCGCGGCATCGATATGATACTGTTTCGCAAGCGCCTCCAGTTCAGCATCGTTCGAGACAGACTTTCTGGCCCCGAGGAGTTCTGTCAAGGTGGAAGCCAACAATCGGTTCTTTGTAGCCTGCAAGCTCGAGGCTTCTGCCTCGGATTGTATCCTTGAATGATACATATTCTGTATGTCGTTCGCCTGGCAAATTGAACATCCGAGTCATCACATCACTCTCGAGGACGGTTCCCTGACGGGCTTACGGCTCGGACGGTATGCCATGGCATGTGGTGGTCGACTCGCACCTGGCCCAGTTGGCTCAGTTTTTCCATAAAGTGCGGGTCTTTCGCGTCCTTGTCGACTGTGCAGGTTATATAACGCTTCTGGGGTCATAAAACGGGCTGCGTAGTACTCGCCTTCATTTTTGCTCTCAAAAGCCAATGGTTGTCGTCGTGTCTGCTCTGCGGTGGCTCGAACGCGCGAGGAGGGTGTCTCCTTGAGCACATTACGGGCTGCTCTGGAAGAAGCGCTCCCCATGACTCCAAGTAGATGCAGTCTGAAAGCGAAATTTATTGTCTATACCTTATGGCCATGTTTTACAGCCCATCCGCTATGTACTTGTACATGATCGCAAAATCGACCTAAAGTGAAGAATAGAAAATGGAGATAGCAACATTCCAATACTGGCCAACATCTTGTCCAGTTTCATGCCAAGAAGGAGTGTGAGGGGAAAAAGCGGCGGGGGGGAGAAGGGGTATCAATGAAAGGAGTGGAATTTGGCAACGATCCGAACCATGGTGGGCAGCAGGATAGATAGACAACGGAAAAATAACTTCACTCGATGCGGAAACAAAGTAATGTCGTGAAAGCATGCATTATACAATTTTCAATTGAAAGCACCCATGTTAGTCGGCGGCGTCTGCTGGTATACTTGATACATTGCATACGGCGGATAGACCTGGGGAGGGACATTCTGCCCACTGTATGGGGCTTGTCCCATCCCGAGAATACCACCGGGTTGCGCAACGCCAGCAGACTGAGGACCAAAGGGAATCGTGGAAACAGGAGTCTGTGCTATAGATGTTGTGTTAGGTAGGGTTCCGTTACGACGAATAGCTGCGCGAGGACTACTGATCTCCGGCGAACGTAGAGCAAATGGATTGAATGGGTCCGAGGCAGGGGAAAATGCTGATGGAGGGTTCGAGTTGCGAGGTCGGGCAGGTGCATTACTCTGACCAAATGAAGGATCAATGTGCAGTTGAGGTGGACCAGACTGCGGGTTTTGACCACCCATCTGCAACGCAGCCATCATAGAAGCCAAACCCTGGTCGTTGGACGGATATCCGGAAGGGAGACCAGGGACACCGAAAGTGTTGTGAGACTGTCCCTTTTTACCAGGTGGACCATTACTAGTGTATGTCGGTTGAAAGTTGGGGATAGGTAGGCCAACTTCTTCGATGAGACGACGATACGCTTGGGTAGCAATCACTTTTAATTCAATTAACACGCGCTTCGTTGCTTCAATGAAGCTGGGTTTGTCCGCAGGGTCAAGGAAAGGACTCGTCAGGATTTTGTGCACGACAGCAACGCCGTTTACTTGGTCTCCCAAAACATCCGTCAGCACGTGGTCTCCAAGTGAGGAGAACAGTGCCTGTACTATTTGACGCGATGCTTCGGACTCGATTTTTTGATTGACAATTCGAAGGACTGTAAGCGATGCTAGTTTGTGCGTGCAAAGATGCGAAAGGTGAGGAGTGAACCGTGGCGCGAGCAAACTGTATCGCGATGGGAACGAAGACGTATCCAACAGCCAGGTCAACAACAATGCGCCATTTGGATTGGTGGCAAGGGGAATTGAGTTGAGAATCACAGCAGTTGCAATGCGCCGTTGCTGACTGAGGCTGATGTGAGGACTCTCAAGACATGCCCTCATGCTCCTCGCCCCAAAGCGGCCTTGGGCAATCTCCCACATACGATCTACCATAGCGTCGAAGATGAAGTCGTTTGCAGGTGCACCAAAGCGCAGGCAGCATCTAATAAATTTGTCAGGGGTGGAGGCATGACACTGACAGGTGACATACTGGACGACATAATTCCCGAATTGATCAAGCAGCAGAGGGGGTGCATAAGCCCTCAGATTTTGCACAATAAGTGCAACTTCCTCGGGTGTCTGGACGCACTCGATGATTTTCTGAGCAGCCCACGTTCCGTTCTTGTGAATCCCGATCATGGCCAAATGAGGCGTGATTCGTTCCAGCATTGCGAACCTTGGACCCGCAGAGCATTTTTCAAACAGCTTTTGAACCACCTGTGCATCCTGTTCAGAGAGGATTCAAGGACATTGATGAATACCAACCGTGTTTCCAAGCCAGTCAGAAGCCAAGTCAACGATCTCCCCATCAAGGAAGTCCCCTGCGACCTGGTCGGTTTCTTCGACAGACATTGTGCCAGAATCAAGTCGCTTGCGAAGTTCGCGAAGTTTAGAAGCATCCCATCGCCTGTTGTTCGGTCTTTCAGAGACGAGTGGAATCGTAGTGTAGTACATCGTAGGAGGCCGGAATTCTAATCAAGATTGACAACCAAGTCTCATGCGAAGCCGAGATGACTGACCAGAGAGAGCCTGTATGTCTGTCTCTGCATCGGCGCTTCCCTTTGCGAGTTCTCGCATGATCATTTGTTGTTCCGTCACTGAGGGGGTCCACCCGGCAGGCTTGGCAAGGCCATCAGAGGCATAGGTTATGTTATGCATGCCCGAGCCAATCATGCTGAGGAGTAAATTTGAACGATAGTTCTCAACTGTCCCTCCAAGAACCTGTTGGTCAGCGGGAATGGTAGAAGCGCCTTTGACGCTCCGCAACGCATGGATAGTTGCACCGACACTCAGATCGCCAATACCTTGTACTGCCACGCTGGGACTGTCATCTTGTGCGACATTACCCTCTTGTCCGTTCTTGACAGGCACCTTGGCGAACCCAATGCGGATGGCTCCGACATCGCTACCCAGCACATCACGACCATTCAGTGCCTTCCTCGCACGCACGGCGTCATCAAGCCGTTCAAAGTTGACTACAAAGAACATTTATGAGATAATTGACATTCCATAGAGAAGAAATAACAAACTGAATCCACAGTTCTTGTGAGTCAAAACACGAGCAGATTCGATGGGCCCATAGGGACTGAAGACATTTAAAATGGTAGCGGGGGTAGTGGTACTAGGAATGGAACCAATCCATAACGCGCGGGTAGGGGTGGACTGCAACTGAGCGTCCAAGCCTCCTAGGCCAGGGCTAGCACTCTTACTCATGCTGTTGGGTGAGGTCGCACCAGAATTCGTGATGGTGGTACCTTTCGCTGGCGCAACAGGAGCACTGTCGGCTTTTCCAAACCCGATCCGTACTGTTTGTCCGTTGGGCATGCCAATATTACCTCCAAGGCGGTTCAAAACGTCGTCCTTTGCGCGAATAGCATCCGCTTGATCAACAAAATTGACAAAGCCACACTCCTAAGGCCAGAAGTGAGCATCATTCACCAGAAACCAGCTAAAACAGACCTTCTCAGGTAACAACCTCAAACTCTCGATAGCGCCGTACGGGGCAAATACATGGATGAGCTGTTCGCTCGTCACAGCACTATCGAGGTTACCAATCCAAAGGGATCGAGTGGGTGTCTGAATTTGTGAGTTGTTATTGGTTTCGGACTTTGGTGATACAGCCCTTCCTTGGGAATTAGGGGCAGCAAGGTACACCGATGCGCGACCAACCTCGCCATTAGGGAAATGGACGGTAGGTGAAGACGTGTTACGGGGCACTAGTTTGGTATCCGACTTGAGAATACCAGCGGGGCTGGCAAGACTGCCTGTCACAGGGGCAAGGTCGCTCGAGTATGGAGACTGAACCTCGCTCATTGTGACACGGCGCTGGATAGAACGGACGGGATCATCGAGAGTCCCGACGGATATGGCACGTGGCCGTGAGGCCAGTACACTACCGGGAGAAAGGTGCTCGGACTGCTTGAATCCTTTGGCAACATAAGACGAATGCAGTAGACTTGCGTCGGGGAAGGATCCATCGTATGAGCTGAGACGCTGGCGTTCGTATAATTGCTGAGTTTCGTAATTTTCAAAAAATTCATCTTCATCTTCACCGCTTGGCGTAGCCAATAATGAAGTAGCGCCGGAAGAGCGGGTGCGATACGGATTAGACACTGTACTTGCGCGCAAGCGAGGAGGGTTAGCCAAGTTTCCTGCGATTGCTGCCTGGGCCTGGGTGCGCAACTCGGAAAGTGTGGCCGCTGGTGGAGGACGATGGCTGTCATCCAAGCCAAGGTAATCAAGAGTGTGAACGTCAAAATCGTCAGCTGAATCTGCGGAAGTAACGGAGCGCAGCTCGTCCAGAACAGGGAAGGATGAAGCAGAACCATTTGTGGATGATAACCAAGATGAGGAGAAGATGGAGGGTCCAAACGGGTTCGTTAAGCCAGATGATGGTAGGGTCAGTGAGCCAGACCTAAGGCGACTGTTGCGCTCGACGACACCTGCGGGTGTGCTGGTCGTAGTGGCAGAAGTAAGAGAGGTAGCGGAATGACGGAGGCCAGGACGCGGAGGTACAACAAGGCTAGGGGGGGTGTTTGCATTTTGTCGTTGCTGTAACTGTTCGGCAAAGGACTCGGTAGAAGGTGTGGTACTGCTCAAGGTATTGGAAACCGCAGCAAATCTCTGAGCGGCAAGATGGACATCGGAGGGGAGAGTGCCAGCCCTTGCTCTCCTAAAACCAGGAGGATAGGCGGATACTGGGGAAATGTCATTATCCTCCTGAGATGGCACAGTCGTCAAATCGTTTGGTGGAGATGTAGAAGGGGCAAGGGCGCGCAGCGCAGGTGGCCTGTATCTTCCTAATCGTTCTTCCGCTTGGATCTCCCGGGCCCTGTGAAATGATGAACATGATGGGGGAGAAAATGAGAGAAAGCGGCGGACCTCTTCGCAAAGGCAGCGGAAGGTGCGGGGGGTGGTGTTTTGCCCGAGGAAACTCTTGAATAGGAGCCATTGTTGTCAGAGGCAGATAAAGACATTATAGGGCTTATTTTTGTGTGTAATTAGAGATTACCGTTGGGTTGTGGAATGAGAATTAACGGACGCCCGTCCGCTTTTTCGTGCAGTGGGAGGAATAAAACAAACCCAAGCCAAGGGAATTGAATTTTAGAGGTCGTGTCTGCGTCGAATTAGCTTGCGAAAGAGGAGAAGGAGGGGGGGGGGTAGTAAACAAGTCTAGGAAAAGACCTGGCAGTACTAGTAAGATGGTAGGTTGGGAACAAGAAATCCCAAGCGACCTTTTCACACTCCGCAGGCCTTTCCCAAGCACACACACGCTCCTCGGACTACCTCTCTCTCTCTTTCTCTCTCTTCAAAGTACCATACGTACACCATGCTGTTAAAAACGCGCGTGCTCAAGGCCGAGTGGGGATTATAAAAATAATAACAAGGTATACGAACGCGTCATGTGTGTCGAGGGCCCTTTGTCCTTGGCGGGACAACACGGGAACGTGCAGCGACCCTCCTCGACCGTCGTAACGGTCTCTCTCTTGGCGGACTGCCGGCACTAGCCATCCCAGCCTCTTCTCTTTCCCAGTCAGGATGAACGCACAGAGCACGAAACATCTCTTCCTCGGTGGGGCTGAGTGGCATTTCCGGCGAGGCAGCAACCTCTGTGCTCGACATTGTTCGGTGCAGAGCAGCAAGTGCATGATTAACGAACGGTGGGATGGCTAACAATGGTTCTTCAAGATCAGTCTCCATACGGCCTTCCCACACCTCTTCTCGCCGGGATTTTCCATGTACCAGCATGTCCCTCGGATGCCCGGCTTCAGGTGAACAAAATGAGGTATTGAAGTTTGGCCCAAATTGATTCAGCAATCTCCCTGACGTACTCTTCCAGTAGAATTCCTGTAGAGCGGTGGGAAAGCGCATAACAAGGTCATCAGAGAGGAAAATACTCTCTATTCCCTCCGGTAAACCACGGGAGTACATGCGAGCGACACTGAGAGGGGCCCATATTCCATCGATGGATAAGGAAGGGTGAGACACGTTAACACAGGCACGAGGAAGTGGCGACGGAGTGGACAGTGAAAGGTGGGATAGAATCATACTGAGATTCACAAAATCTGTGTCAATCCGTCTCAAGAGAAGGGTCGAACCGAGCATGGTCTGGTACACAGAAATCCCTACGAACAAACCTGAGTCAACATTTCGTCGCAAAACTACTCCCCGCACCTTCAATCTGCGTTGCACAAACATCAAGGGTACAAGGACGGCACGTGCGGAAAACCACAGCATCTCGGCCCAATGACGGGAATGATGGATGGGCCTGCGATTCGTGACAATTGCCCGTCTTGTCCACCATTGTGCATGGGTTCTTGTTTTGTTCAGGTTCAACACACAACGAAGAAGAGACAGGCTTATCTGAGGCCCGCTGTGGAACCCCACTAGCCCATCCGTCCTCAAATTCATGTGGATGCACACTATCCGGGCCGAGCAATTCGACATCTTGCCAAGTTAGCGCGCAGCCTCCCCTTTCACTTCCGATGGGAAACGAACTTGGCAAAGGTGACTCGGCTAACGCGGAAAGTGAATATGGAGACCGAAAAGTCAAAGAACCCACGCCGCATTCAGAGGGTGGAGATGACGAGCGATGAGATGATGGTGTGAACGAAGAGTATGGCGAAACGGGAAAGCACGGGGTAAACCTCTGACAAAAAACAAGGGATTCATGTTCTTCTGGTTCCATTTTCACGACGGGTAAATCCGAGTGGTCCTCTGGTGTGCCACCCCAGCCGCTCTCGAATTCCCATTCCCAAAGTTCGAGCGCGTCAAAATTATAGTCATCCGTGG
>JBBPPV010000011.1:0-20402 GCA_038092115.1 Leccinum brunneo-olivaceum
AATCCACCGTTCCAGTACCGCCATTCCCCTTCCCCCACCCATCGCTCCCGATCACGGTCCCGCGCACCTTCCGTTGGTCCGACAAGATCCGCTATTCGTGACCGTCGTGCAAACTCCATCTCCTCTCATGTATCCAGTACAAGTCCCCCTCCACGCCCACACCCCCACGCCATCGTCATCCCAGGCCGTGGAAACCCCATGGGGGGCTTCTTTGTCACAAACGGAACAAGTGCTCCCCCAGACTATAGCCTTCCCACCCCAGAATCACTCTCTCACTCCCTCGGCCTCCAACCACAACCACAACCACAACCTCATTCCCAATTTCCTTTTGCAAACCAGCCATCTTCCCCTCCTTATTATGCTTACCCCGTCAATCGTACTAGCACTCCCAGCCTCGGTATCTCTCCCACCGATGTCGAGACGCTCAACAGTCTCTCCATCACCGCACAGCATCTCACATCCCCAATCCCGCCTTCCCACATCAACAGCATTCACAAACACCCTGCCACAGTCCCTTCCTCTTCCAAACAACTCGATCCAGAAACCCATCTGTCTGAAAAACGACGTCGACGTCGCGAATCTCACAATGCCGTCGAGCGCCGAAGACGTGACAATATCAATGAGCGTATCGGCGAATTGGCTGGCCTTATTCCCGGCGTCTTATTCGAATGCGATGGCCCGCTGGTCGTCCCGGGCACCACGCCATCGGCACCTTCGGCATCTGGGCCGAGCCTTGCCGAAGACTTGTTTACCATCGGCATCTTGGGCGACTCTGGTACAAAACTATCTCTTGATACATGCACGTCTCTGACTGTCTGATAGGGATGCATGTCTTGCCAGCAGAAGAAGGATTGCCGGATTTACCGGAAGAGGGCTCGACGGTCAAAAAGGATCCGACAGACGATGGCGAGACCCCATTGTCACCGACCTCTGCCTCCGCTCCCAACTTGAACGCTGCGAATGCCATGACTGTCAACGGAAATACCAGCGAACAATCAACGATCAAAGCCAACAAGGGCATCATTCTCCGCAAGGTAACATTTCCATGATGTACGCATACACTCTGGTTTTGATGCACGATGCAGTCTGTCGAATACATTCGCTACCTCCAACAACTTGTCTCGGTACAAGCCTCGAGAGGAAGAGATTTGGAAGATAGAAATCGTGCCTTGGAGAGAGAAGTAGCTTTGCTGAGAGGAGACGCACCGTCCTCCGTCTCGTCTGCCTCGTCCGCCTCACCCTCTTTGGCATCTTCCACAATTTTGTCCATGTCCTCGTCCGTTTTCTCGACGTCTTCGCAGCCCTCATCTCTGGCAGATTTAAACGCCCAACGATGCGGAGATGACCTGGAGATGGAAGATGGCAGCGTGGGATCCGAAGCAGGAGAACGCTCGAGAGAGCGGTGTGGAGGTGTCTTGGATGAATTGCGAGGACGACGTCTTGGACGCGCGCGCAACAAACCGACACACCCATTCGCAGAAGAAGGCATGCAAATATAAGTCATACATTTTGCCTCTCTTTTTTTCTAGTCCTTCGTCCTTGTATATGCCCTTTTCTTCTT
The DNA here is from genome assembly GCA_038092115.1 of Leccinum brunneo-olivaceum. Lineage (NCBI taxonomy): Eukaryota > Fungi > Basidiomycota > Agaricomycetes > Boletales > Boletaceae > Leccinum > Leccinum brunneo-olivaceum. The sequence goes on from JBBPPV010000011.1 coordinate 1,562, forward strand.
TTCCCCGTTCAAAATCCGTCCTAGCATTTCAGCTTGGCCGAAGCGACACCATCCACCTCGACATCAATCGATCTCATCGAATACGTTCGCATTCTCACGCATACGACATTCGAACGGCCGATTCCCCCTCATATTCCGATGTCTCCCCCTTCTTTTTTGCCGTTCGTCTGAAAATGTACCATTATCACACATTCATCCTCTCACGTACATGCTCATGATTTTCCATTTCATTCTTTTTGGATGTCTATTCCACGATGGAAATGTATGGTGTGCCACGCAAGTGGACAGACATGATTATGACCCATGGTCATTTTTGGATTTTTTTTTTTTTTTGCAACCTCCCTCTTTCTTTCTTTCTCTCTCTCTCTCTCTCGATTTAACGACATGTTGTAGGTGTTGGCTCGGGGGAAAGTGACAATGTTGTATGTATAGTTAAAAGTATTCTTTTTTTTTTTTTCTTTTTTCACTGTTTTCTGGTGTTGGTGCGATATTCGATCGGACGCACGTTTAGTACTCTTGTGAGCTGTGTAGATTCACCCTTGGCAATGGTCAGCACACACATGTTGTTGCAATGTGCAACTGCGGTGGTATTCCGGCGTCCGGCATACAATGTCAGTGTCAATGTCAACCCCCACCGCCGCCATCAGACGCACACGTCAAACGGGAATAATTAAATGCAAAAAGGGGGTCAAATAGAGAAACGCAAACCTTTTTTTTTTTTTTTTTCCCTGTTCCTATTTGGTACGTTGCACATGCATGCGAGGGACCGGGTGCCTAGGTGGGGAGAGTACGACGGTTGGGGAACACACACCGCTGTGAATACGTTGCCCCATATGTTCGACTATAGATCAGGGGGGAGGGACCCTTGTTCGTAAATGTCGAGTTGCCGGTCTGGGTCATATATCCGATACTATTAATGGAGACGGAACACCCACCCCTTCCCTCTCGTTCATTTGACGGGCAAGGTTACAAGTGACACTATCCCCGTACGTACGATGGTATCCGAACGTCCGATTTCCCCTGTTCTTCAGCTGAAACGCGCAAGGCGTGGGTTTGGTCAGCACAACGTGTATGTATAACACAAACGTACGTGTCACGTGCCAAAAGTAGACGACGAGGCCAGACATGACCACGCCAAATGCTGGAAAGTAGAGCCAGTATGGGGTATAGTGCTACTCGAAAGATGACTGTTGCTCGACGTTGGAGTGGCAAGACGACGTACGAAAAAGAAGAGGCCTGTGGGGTGGTTGGGTAAGTGTAGCGATCGAGTGGGATGGACGTACCAAAGATGAGGCCGTAGAAATCGCTCGTGAGGAGAGACATGTTGAGGTAGGATGACGATGCGGTGCGGAAGAGTAATGGTGCGAGGGAAAAGAACAGGAACATGTCTGACGTTGTCAGTTTTTTTTTTTTTTTTTTTTGTTAGTATAACGGTGCTTACTCGATGTGTACAAGAGCAAGAGAGCGACTGCGATTGGATCAGGGTGGCACGACACAATGAAAAATAATTGGATCTACGCACTAGTTGTACGGTCCCATGGGGCATGCGTTATGGCGTGCCGTTCCAAAGCGAACGCTTGGATGCCGCTCACGAGCATGCCCCACATGGCCAGTTGTCCAACGACCTGTGCTCGCATGCGTACAGAACCAGAAAGGGATGACATACGAATACGCACCTCGTACAATGGAGAGTGCCTCACGAAAAACTCTTCTGTTGCGTTGGCTGTGCGAGATGAGTCCCTGGTTTACCATCGATCAAGTACGACGCACAAATGCCGAATAGAGTGGCGGCCGCGACCATCAGCGCATCTCCCATCCAACGGTCCTCGGCGTGTCCGTCTTTACCGGTGACCAGGTCGGACACGACGAGGAGTGCGAGACCGATGATGGAGATGGAGACACCCTGTAGGATAGGTTCGACACGCGTGAGGCAAGTAAAACGCAGACGTACGAGCACTTGCGTCCAGTGATACCTCGTCCTCATGTATATCCAGCTCACAAACAAGCATACGGGGATGGCCCATCTTTGAAAGGGGTCAGGAAAAACACGCGATGAGACAAAGATCTTACGCGTCCAACAACATGCACGACAATAGGTCGGTATATGAATATGCCTGCGAATAAAAATGACATGTGTCGGAAGAGAGAGGGAGAGGTGTTATTCACCTTGACTGCCAGAAAGTTGCCTTGGGCGTCGCTAAATGCCATGAGAAAGTCTGGAAAAAAAAAGAGTTGAGGAAGGATAACAAAGACCCTAGATGGATGACCAACATTTCCATCCATCCCGCACGATGACCTTGCACCAACCACCGAGTCCATCTGGGGAGATGAGTAAAACAAACAGAGTGGCTCGCAAGTCTGTACTCACATCTATAGATAGTGTAGGGTGTATATACAATAAAAACGGAGAGATAGCTATCAGGGAAAAAACATTCAGGTGCACGACCGGAAAAAGACGAGGTGCAACGTACGCCAAAAACGTCTGTGTGCAGGGTAATATCCAATTCCGCTGAACCAATTCAGTGATGGTGACCGACAGACATGTGATGGAGAGGCTGAGGAGTTGGCCACCGAGGAATGCGTACGTGAACGACGGTGTCCAGAGACTGACGAAACGCGCGTAGATGCTCTTGACGAACGAGGACGGAGAGTCGAATACGACCAATGGGCGAACCGGGACATGGTCAGAGTCGGGTGAAGACGACTCGGCCGTGGCGAGGAGTTGGTATTCGTCGTGTGGTGAGTCTGGTCGACGGAGCCATGGAAGGAGAGGAACGACGTGAGACGGTTGTCCAGTTTTATTCTCCATAATAGATCAGATCGACGCCGGACACTCAAAACATTCCCAAATAGACAATCTTGCCATCAACGACCATGTTGGACGGATACGCGTCCAGTGATTATGCCGTCTCGGACGAGGTGAGCACTTGACTCGCATTCTGTCGGCATCTGAAGAAAATCAGATACAAACCATCCTCGAAATGTCCCGGTACGAGTACTTGAAGACGGCAGGAGCAGAACATCATGACATGAATACCCGTTTATGCGCGCTCGACTCCGAGATCAAGAATATCGATGACCAGATACAGGAACTACAAGCTTTGCGACAAAACCTACTCAAAGAGAAGCAAGAAATAGACAGGCAGAATAAGACAAGACCATCGGATGGAAGCACGGCCAAGGGAAAAGGAAAAGCAAGGGCGGGCGGGACAATCGACTATACCATAGAATTTGATTGGCTTCCTCAACTAAAGAGGACGATGAACGGCGTATTTGGTATCCCCAGCTTCCGACTCTGCCAGCATGGGTGAGCGATACTACTTTGACTCTTCAGTCGTCGTCGTTAAGAAGAGCCCAGGGTTTGCAATGCCAACATGGACGGTCGTGACATTGTTTGCGTGATGCCAACAGGTTTGCCACTTGCTCATTCACGATCCTCGTCCTCTCACCTTTCTTTTCGTCGAGAGGCGGCGGCAAATCGTTGACGTACCAACTCCCAGCCCTACTCATGCCGGGCTGCACACTGGTCATCTCACCCCTCATCTCACTGATAACGGACCAGATTCTGCATCTCACTGAAGCAGGAGGTAATTCTGCCCTGTCAGAAAAGCGATCTCGCTGACGGTGAATTTGCAAGTTGACGCCGTCATGTTGACCGGCGGGACATCCAAGACATGCGCAAAGGAGATTCAACAAAGACTCGCTGCAACGACAACTTCACGAGGTGGTGTTCGACAAAAGGAGATCAAACTATGCTATGTTACCGTGTGTCATTCTTTTATCTGCCCAATAGAAACTTTTGCTATGGCCCCCTTCAGCCAGAGAAGATAGCAAAAAGCAAGGGATTCGTGTCTCTCTTGCAAAAGCTCGTGGAAGCCGGAAAGCTAGGTGTGTCCCATCCACAAAATCAAACATTCACGTTCACTGAGACTATTCAGCCCGCATCGTCATCGACGAGGCTCACTGCGTCTCCCAACTTGGTCACGATTTCAGGTATACCCATTTCTAGTCAGTCGAACTTGCCCAGATATACTCTTGTAGACCCGACTTTAAAAAACTCGGTGTCCTGAGGCAATTCTTTCCACATATACCCATCCTCGCCTTGTCCGCCACGTGTCCACCAAAGGTCCTTCAAGACATTCTCAAAATCCTCCACATGAAACCAGTCGTAGACGGAAAAGGTAGGGTGTAGTGCGCACTATTGGACATGACTCTCACTCCTCCGTCTAGCTGCTCCCAGAGAAGGAACAATCTATTTCTCCGCACCGCTCTACAGGAAGAATCTCCATTACACGGTGCTTCCCAAACCTTCATCTGCAAAAGACATGGTCACAATCATTTCAGAATACATCTTGCAGAAACACAAGAACGAAAGCGGAATCATATATTGCCTTTCGAAAAAGGTGTGTTCATCCCACTCGTGTGTATGCGTGCGTTTTCCAACAGTTTTCAGGACGCAGAGACCGTTGCAACCAGCTTGCGCGATGAGAGTAATGGTCAAATTAGAACCGGCGTGTACCACGCAGATGTACCTGATGGTCTCAAGGAGGACCTTCACAGACGATGGAGACAAGGTTCTATTCAGGTTGTTTGTGCTACAATTGGTAAGCCGTTTCCCCTGAAATCGTGCGTACTGGAATCTGGTCGACAGCGTTTGGACTGGGGATCGACAAGGGCAACGTACGCTTTGTACTACACCATACAGTAAGGATATCTTCATCTTCCCAACGACCATCTGAGTTCAAACGAACATAGATTTCTGTGAGTGGCCGCTCTCAGCCCGCTCAGCGGTAGTGTCTGAGGGTTTACAAGAAATCCCTGGATGGGTATTACCAAGAGTCTGGAAGAGCTGGCAGAGATGGTGGATATGCAGACTGTATCCTCTACTACAGGCCCCAAGACGCCGTACGCCTGTCATCTGTGGCGTGTTCAGACACAGACGGTCAGGCAAAGTGTGCGCATCGCCTCGCTTCTCTGGCACCACCCTTCCCATGTTCATTGACCCCCAAGTACGCGACATGTTACGATTCGCCCAGGACATGCAGGAATGTCGCAAGATCTTGTTCGCCAAGTGTGTCTCTCTATCCGCACGTATCCAGCGTGCTGATCGGATCGTGAAAAAAAAAATGATCTCATATCCCCTATTATAGATACTTCTCGGCCTCCTCTGATCTTTCCATCGCCTCATGGTCAACTGAAGAGTCGGGAGCGATGGATAAATGTGGTCATTGTGACAATTGCATGCGTTCCGCGGACACAGTGTCTCACAAAGATGTCACCCTCGAGGCGTGGCAGACGCTCAAGATCCTTCAGGCAGTCGGGGCCGAAGGAGGGAGGCAGACCATTCACGGGCTGAGCGACTTGGCAAGAGGTGGGGCCGGAGGGTCGTTTGAAGCTAGTGGTGGTAAACGAAAGAAGACCAAAGAGAAGACGCAGCTCGATTACGAGGCTGTTGCTGGTGGAAAAGTTCCACTGTCAAAATACGTACGTTGCCCACCCGCCCGCCGCTTTTCTATTTACGTTGCGCCGGAAGAGATAACAAAAGAGAGACTGACGGGCGATTGTTAGGACCTCGAAACGCTCGTCGTGCATTTATTCGTGTTGCGGTACATCGGACAAGCGTTTTCGTCCACGGCGTATGCTGTGAACGTCTACGTCATACCGGGTGAACTCGCACCTCGACTCACGCGATGCACGCGCGGCGATATCGTGGCTGGCAAGGGTCCCCGGATATACTGTTCCTTTAGACGACCACAGGGGAAATCTACAGAGGGTGGGGCGACTCGGAAGCGGAAACAACCGACACAGCTCGCAGTGGCAGGACCGTCACGGGAGGGTGCCCCGAAAAAGACGATGGTTCAGAAACGGCTGTACGAGTGTGTCGAGGCTTCGGAAGAGGATGAGGTAGAGCTGGATATGGATATGGATGAGGCGTTTGATGTAGGCGACGTGGAAGATTTCACGCATGCGATACGTGACGTCGATTGTTCGGACGGGGAGAGCAGCGTGGAGGACGAGTGGGAGTACTCTCTACGGCCCTCGACGAAGACTCAGAGTGTGAAGAAGCGGAAATCGAGCGTGCCGGACAAGGGTTCTTCTCGGGCGAAAAGGCTGGATGCGGACGAGGACGTGATATCGCTGTCTTCTGATGGATGATAACGTGAGAGGGGGGCAAGAATGTGTATGTAGTGTATTCCTGTACGCAAATATGACTATATGTACTCAAAGTCTTTTAAATATACGCCTCGGGGCCCCTGGCTGAACCAGCAGGGTTCTACCTCGGAGATTCTAGTCTAGTATACGTTCATACCTTGTCCAGTTCTAAACGTGGTGGCGACGACGACTGTGTCGTTTCTGCATCCGCAGCTAAAATCTGGCGAGACACAATACTGCGCGCCCGTATCCTAGATCCGTAAAAGAACAATACCTACATACGTCAGACAACACCCACGGTCAGTTTGAGCGGGAGGGGACGTACAAACGGCGTAGGCGCCATGACGAGGGAGAGAACGGCAAACAGCGTGAGTCCCCATTTGTACGACAATGTATCAAACATTTGTTGGGTGCAAAGCGGGAATACCAACGCCATCGAGTTGCCTTGGATCCAAATCGTCTCAGCGGACAGTCACATCTCAAACTAGATCACGTACGAGATAAACTCTGCCCGGCTTGAGCAGAAGATGCATACGTGTTGTAGCTAGTAAAAAATATCCAGAATTGATCATGACACCGAGAAAAAAAAAGGGGGGGGCAAAGGGTACGTTACCAATCTGCGAGGTAGAGAAATGTCACTTGGAAGATGACCATGACCCCACTCATGAACAGCTTCGAGAATAGAAATGCGTATCATGGTAGACGAGGGAAAACACTGCGGCTTACCGTCAACCCAATGATGGGTGCGATCCAGTGTATTTTCGGTGACGCCGTCCAGGCAAAGATGAACATCCCAACCGGAAGACACAGCGCGGCGCCGCACACGAGATATAATCGCGCTTCTTGTTTCTTCCGAGAAAAGTGTTTTCTAATCATCGTTTTATCGTCTTTTAGCCATACTCGGAAACAGCATCCAGAAAATTGCTCACTTGTAGAGTTTATCTTGATATATATTGGCAAAGAATCCGATAGCGGCGCCAATACTTTTGTGTGTGTGTGTGTGTGACATGTATACCGGCCCGATAATGAATAGGCACAGCTCACCTTGATGTGATATATACATATCCAGTCTGTTGGACATCGAATCCATAAATGGATTTGAACATGGGAGTTACTGCTCTAGCGGAAGACGGGTTGGTACAGCACAAAAATGGAGGCGGATCACATACTCCAGTAGGCAATATACTACGCCCCATATGAAACCACACCATAGCTATAGATAAACAGGTTAGTCAGAGTGGAGGACGTCACACCAAGAGGAAATTCACACTGAAGCTCTGTACGATAGGCTCTGTATACAAAAGATCTGGTAGGAGGTTAGCGCTTTGCATTGGAACGGGACACGTATCACATACATAGGGGCCGAGAACAAGCTGTTCTGATAAGGCTCCAGAGGCTTTCCTTGTCGATCTCGGCTTTCGCTTTATAAATGTCGCTCCCAGTCAGTTTACGTTGGGCTCGTGCCATCTGCATAAGTATAATAGAGGAACGCGTTTCGCTCATGAACCACGCGAGGATGATGAAAACACATGAAAACCTGTAAAGAGGGCATTATCATGCTGAGAGACGAAAGGTATGCTTTGCCTTACATGATATGGATCCATTGGATCCACCGCCAACCAAGAGATGGATTAGATTGAATCACACCTCCGATGACCGATCCAAACCCTAGGCCAGATAGCGATGTAAATGCAAATAATGACATGGGCAGACTTCGCCTGCGTACAGTGAGATTAGAAAAAAGACACAATCCAGACGGGTACTTACTCTTGAGGCTTCCAGATATCCGCAATGCTGCCCCCGATCAAGGAAGCTCCTGTTGAACCGAATATGCCTTCTAGAGCTCGTCCTACGAGTACCACCTCCATGCTTGGTGCCCTGTGTCAAGAGTATTATGAGTAACACGGATCGTCGAGTGTGTACATCATTCTCACAGAGCTACCATGAGCAGGGAAAAGGTGAACATGATCGCTGAAAAGATGTATACCGGTCTCCTACCGACTTCCTACAATGACGTGAACATCAGATCAAAGAGATGCCATGATAGCAAACCTCGCTAAACGAAGAGGTGACGAGAGGAACGATTCCAAAGCCCACAGCGTAGACACCGAGGCCCAGTGCTGCCTGCAAGGCGGTACCATGTAAATCGCGTGTCAGGGATGGTGTGCTAATAGAAAAAGAGGATGAATTTGCAGCTGGAAGCAACTGTGAGCGGGCATCGTGGAATGTCATGATGAGCTACCTGTCATTCCAGTAAAGTAGCAGGCGATCAGAGTAATGGCCCATTTTTTGAGTAGAGGATAATTATGAGGATTTCGCTCATCCCCTTCTTCGAATGTGACCTGTCCGTACTGAGAGACGCGCGAGGATAAAAAGCAAGTAGGGGTGCGTACATGAATGATTTTTTCTCCATCATCAACCGCAGTAAAAGTGGTGGACGCTTTTGAACCGACACCCTCCGCACTTTTACCTGACATGACGTCGTAACAAATTGGTGAGAGAGGGAATGAGGGGGGGGGACTAATTTCTGTGTTCCAAAAAACATTTGCGCTGTATAAATATGAGATGGTTGGTCATGTTGAATCGGGGAAAGCAAGCTAGAAAAAAGCATGTCGTCTGAGTTTTTCGGACGAATGAATGGGTGTGAAGCATACATAGAAGACCGAGGCATCAACATCAGACATGTACAACACCTGTATTCAGTGTGAACTCGAGAGATGCACAAAAGGCTGGAAAGTCGTGTACCATGTTCACAAGGTTCGGAAACTGTTTGAATCGCCGGGAAGAATTCAAGAAGTTGAGATCATTATTCAGCACGATCAGCTGTGAGATTCAAAAAAATGTAAAGTCTAGTTTTACCTTGGAGTGAATACCTACCGAATCCAGGCCACTAGGACAACAGGCATGTTGAAACGTTATTTCGCCAGGTGACCATAAACTGAAATTGTGCTCGCACTCAGATGACCTTCTGGAATGTTTGTGTGAAGAGAAACGATCATGACGAGGCCTGTAACGTCAACGAATTCGATCTGTATTGTACGTGTGTCTCGGGCTGTTTACCTCCGAATGGCAGGATTCAATGCTCTAGAAGGAAAGGATGCACGCAGGTTTCTCAGTGGAAATGGAAGCCAGCTAGCCCAGCATGTGGCTAAGCTGAGGTCGAGTGTGGAGTACCATGAAGTCGTCGGACATGGCCAGCATCGGATGAGGATCGCCGAAGTGGATCAACTCTGAACCGAGAGTAATAAAGTGGAACGTTCCATGGCGTAGTCACTGCGTAGTTGATCATGAAACACAGCCCGACACGAGCTGGCCGCCTTGGATTTGTAATTGGCTACCTCCACGAATGCCGAATGCTGTTACCGATACATTCAAAGTGTTGGGTTGGTGTAAAAGTGTCCTTCAATCAGTAGAAGCACGATCCACGGTGTGGTATGCCATATTATGTGGCAGGAAGACATTACCACTGGTGACTGGATCAATGACACGGTAAATGAAGCATGCAGTTGTGAGCACTTCGATCACTGAGGTCGCGAAAACTCGAACAGGGCATGCTCACCATGTCGTCTAGTGGACCCGATGCTCGTCGTCTCCATTGGGCAAAGTTATACTTTTATCATCCGTTTCCCAAAACCGCGACAGCAAGCCAGACGTTTCGCTCCTTGGCGTTCAATCTCAAAGTGTTGGTAGAGACATGAAAGTTGCTCCCACGCACAACCAGTCAAGTTTTACTCCTCCAACGACCCTAGTACGCAAGTCTTTTCTTTCTTTTCTTTTTCTTTGAGATTTTGATGGCGTAACATTTAAAGAGGTACTATCTGGCCAGTTGTACTCAGTGGACGTCAAGTTCACGATACATGATGAGATCGTCTCGCGCCATTAGCAAGTCACAGTCGCCTTGTTAATCACGATGACCAGGTGAGTAATCATTGATTTGCTGACAGACATGTTTCTTGTCAGATGCCGCCGATGGCGGCATTTGTGTTTCAACTGACTATGTCAGCAGACTATAAGTAGCCCTAGGGATGCTCTCAAGGCATTTTGTCCCACAGAACGACTCTCACCCATGAGCTCACTCACGTTGTACACCGCCAAGGTACGTTGACGCGGGCAGCTTCGTTGAGCGAGTTGACTCGTTTCCTTGGGTCAGATCTGCCCCTTTGCACAGAGGGTACGTGTTTTGTTAAAGCGTGCTTGGCCTTGCGTACTCACTCACGCTGAAAGGTCGAGATCGCCCTCGCAGAAGCCAAGGCCAACTTCAAAGCCTACCAGATCGACCTGCAGAACAAGCCCGAGTGGTATGCGCCCAAGATAAACCCGGCAAGCAAGGTACAAGTTGTGCTCTATCAAGTATCTATCTTTCTCACGCCCTCCAGGTCCCTGCCATCGCGTACGGCGGCCCTGATGTACCTCCAGACACTCCATCACCCGAGTCTGTGAAGCTTGCCGAATCTCTCGTCCTCGTCGAATTCGTCGCCGATCTTTTCCCAGAGGCTAACCTTCTGCCAAAGGACCCCGTCCTTCGTGCACAAACCCGATTCTTCATCGAGGTTGTCAGCTCCAAATTCATCCCAGCCTTCCTCAAGTTCGTCATGCGTGGGGAAGGATATGATGACCTTTTGAAAGCCAGTGAAGCGATTCAAGATCTCTTGCCCACCGATGAGGGCTTCGCCGTGGGAGAGCAGTTCACTATTGCAGACATTGCCCTCATGCCGTTCGTTGCTCGATTAAAAGTCTCGGCTACGAACGAACTGGGAAAGTTCCCTGCTGGTCAAGGTAGCGAGTTCCTCCAAGCGTTGCGCGTTCCAAAGTATGCCAAATACTGCAACTACGCTCAGCGCCTCTTGCAACGCCAGAGCTGCCAGGCTACCTTTGATGCGGTATGTCATCCTCTTGGTGAAGGTCGTATGTCTGAATGCAGGATGTTCTGGTTGTTCAGGAATACATCAAGGGTGCATACACGACGCGGTATGCTCGAATTTAGATAATAATCGTCGAATGAGCAAGCGATTGACAGTATGATATCAAATGCATCAATCCAGGCTTTTGAATGACCCATAAGTGGCTCGTCGAGGGTCATAGACATGACACGTTTCAGGGCTCTGGGGAAAGCAGCAGTGCAAACCGTATTTGCCACCAAACGCAGATTACTTTCAGCTCTCTGGGTCAAAGGGCTGATTACCCGGGAAGGCCAGTTCACATCACAGATCATCGAGGATGTGAGCTTGACACAACACGGCGTTTGCGATGATCGGATCATTGGCACTTGACTGACCGGCGTTGTACACGACGGGATTCTTGAGTAGATCTTACTAGGTAAAGTTTCCTCTATCATATCTGTGAAACGGGCTGTGAGCGGCACTGCAATGCATTCGCGCATGCCACGAGTCTCACGTCAGATCCTGAAACCATCTCCGAATTGCCATAAGACGTGAAGCGATCAGTTATACATTTATCGCACTTGCGATGAACGGGTGCCTCCAGGTACCTGCTGGCAACCAGTGTAACTCCGCTTGGCATCTCCGGAATCTTGGAGCTCGATGACATCTAGATGTCTCTCTGGATGACCTTTCCGTCACATCAATGGTCACCAGGACATGTCGGCTGTCACTGATGAAATGTTTTGCCGACTTGCAAAACCCTGACGGGTATGTTGTGCCACGCTAACAACGTCGTGATTGACATCTGGCGGGCCTTATATCAGACTCGGAGGTATCGCGTTCTCCATATGGAACTAGAGTCCAACTCTTTTACTCCTCCCGTAAAACGCTTTCCTCCTTTTCTACCTCCCGTCCTCGTACCAGTTACTGGCACCTCCGATTGGTAGAACATCGAGGACATGAGTGCCTCAGATGGCTCATTCACCATGGGAGGTCTTCAACAGAACAACTGTTTAACTGGTGTGTCCGTTCACGGCCATTTTCTCTCCACCATCTCATCAAGGATTGTAGCTGCTCTGTTAACAGCCATCACATACGATTATGGTAAGGTGTGCAACGCAGGGTGTCCTTTGCATTGGACTAAATAAATAAATTCTGGTTGTCAGTCCTCACGTTACCAACAGAGGTATTCGCTTGCATGTATGTCGAGGTTGTTTTACTGACGGTCTGTCCAGATCAACTATATTTGGGTCAGTATTCCTACCGTTTTTTTTTTTTTTGTTGTGAAAGGATGGGCAAGCTCTGAATGAGGACGTAGAGGAAACGCTTTTCCTTGGTGTCTGCACTCTTTTTCCTCGTGCGTCTCCACCCGTGCACTTGTCCTGAACCTAGTTGACGATGTTACAAACAGGTTCGTTACTGCGGACTCTACATTCTTGTGTATGCAAACGCTCGTTTCGATTTGCACTGGATGCTAACACCAATAAAACTCGGACCTCTAGCGTTTTTAGTCTGAGTACGTACTTGGTCGCATGGCTGATCGAGCTAACACGTGCCATCAAAAAAGTGAACAGTTCCTTCTTACCTGGGCCTCTGAAAGTGAGTGTTCTATACCGCTCATTGCGTACAACCATGCTCAGTCACGTATCGATAGACGTATGTGTCTGACCCATGATGATGTTACATGTCACGCGACTGATGCAACCCATCCAATACTAGTTGTGAGCGATCTACACGATAATTCTCACATCTGCCATGTTCAGGGACATTTCTTCAAAGGTACAACCCTTTGGTTCGTATCGTTATGGGCGTACATTGTTTGGATTTCTGCTGCAGATAGTGAGTCACCATGTCTGTCCAATAGAGTGATGCACCGTGTAACGAGTCTCGAGTGGTGATGCTCCTTCGTGCCTGGGCAATGTTCCATTGCTCGCGGGCAATTCTAGTGACCCTCCTCGGCCTTTGGGGTTTTAAATTGATTTTTGCTGCTCTGACTTGTATTATGTATCAGAACCACTCTTCGTGTGCGTGGCGGTCTGCTTCTTCTTGGTATGCATACCTTGCTGACCGAGTGTCATACGTGACTACTTTTTGTACAGTGGAAGTTTTCCACGCAGGAGATTTCACATATTGTGAACTGACCTGGGTTCCTCCCAGTTGGACCATGGTTGCTACCATAACTGAAATAGTCAACGGTGCGATTATTTGTGGCCTGCTCATTTTCCAGTTTGTAAAGCGGGCGCTGGAGGTGTATAGAGCCACTGATAGATGGCGAATCAACCGCTATATGAGCTTGTTTGCTGGTCAAAGCGTTCTCTACCTCTTCTTGTACGTCTCCGTTTTACTCTTCTCTAGTTTGTGATGCTGATAGTGAGACTGCTATAAAGTGTCATTGTCTTTAGTCGGACTGTGATACTCGTTTCCTCGGGGCACCTTCAGATACAAGGATGGACGGCAATCGCGCTTCTCCCCGTTGAATATGTACCTGCATTCGTTCTGACACCTCGATTCATCATAAGCGTCAAGGCGCTTTGTCCTGATGATCCTGACGATGATGTCGATGTCGAGCTTGGCATCTCTGGGTCTCACGGAAGTGGAGTTTCATGGCAAGTCAGACAACGTAATGGTGAAGTGACAGAGGAGGAGATACCGTGATAGGGGCAACCGCGAAGCACTGGTAATGTAATCTCTGACTAGGACAAGGACAATAAAAAGGTGTATCATATAATTGTACACAAGGACCGTGTCACTTTTTTTTTTGCTATGGATTGAGCGCATTAACACAATCGAGTCCGCGACCTTGAAAGAAATGTCTTGAAAAGGCAACTGTTGTTAGACAATGGAACAATACAAAAAGACGACAAAAAGACGAGGACGATGTCCAACTCTTTCTCTTTCTCTCACTCTCACCACTTGAAATGAGTTCTCGTACGTCCAAGTTCCCCAGTCTCGAGGTTGAGATGTTCACATCGTGTGCAGTTCTCCCACTCAAACGTACTCATCGTACTCGCACTCGGAAATCCGTCGTATCAGTAGACGACACCTTTTCTCATCGAAAAACGCGACCTCCACCACTACAGATTATCCCAGAACTATCAGAGAACGAACTCGACTCGCCAACGACAGCGCGTGCGACGCATTTCTACCCCAAGCAGCCACCATCCCACTCTTCTCGAATCACCCTCTCCGCCTTTTCCTTTTCAATCGACGACGCATTGCTCATGTTCTCTGATATGTCACCTCGCTCCCCTGCACTTTCGGCATCATCCTCCACCACCGGTTCCTCAATTGAAGACATACCCGCCACCCCTGGGGCCTCGGATGATGAGGATGGATGTGACTCCTTGCTCCCCACACCTCATCTCCGTCCCCGTCCCGTCTCTGTCCGTCCTCTCTGCATCACAAAGTCGCGCTCTTTGATCTGCCAAGATGACGAGGATATTCACAACTATTCCGAAATGGAACAAGAGAATGGCTTTGCTCTCTTATTGACCCCTGTACAACCTTATTTTCAGACAATGACGGAAGAGACAGCGCAAGAGTTTTACACTCGCGAATTCCAAGATTTCATCTCTCTATCTCCTGTCGAGCAATTTCATTCCGCTCCAGCTCGTCGAGATTCCCTCATCCTCACCGTTGAGGTCCTTTCCGCTGTCGTCGAGGTTCCTCAGCCGAAACTCAAGGGTCATAGCAGACACTCGAAACCTCTACCTCTTCCCCCTCCTTCTACTCCCCCCCTTTCCTCCTTCCCTTCGATCTTCCCTCTGGTGCAGATTACCGCCCGCACGTCTGTCGTCCGCCGAAAACGCAACATTTCACCTTCACCACCTCCCAACTATCCACCACCACTCCCTCTCGAGTCTCGCCCCCTTCCCCGAATGGCGATTCCTCTTGATATTGAGGATTGCATCTTCCGTGAACAAGATTTTGACGACCCTTCTTCCGTATCGAATGTAACAATGCAGATCCAGGACACAAAAGAGGAATCCAACACCTATTCTCAACATTCTTCCTCTACTAGTACCTGCCGACTCCCAGAAACATCCCCGCTCGAAACGTACGACGCAGTGACACTTTCTCGTTCGAGCACCGACTCGGATGCACCACGCTCTTCCGTCGATTCCGCTTCATCCTTTGCATCCTCAAGCTCTTCAAACGCTCACAGCTTACCATCTTACTTGCCTTGCTTTGAAGACGACGAGTTCGAGGACACTCAGTGTCTGCGTAGTCGCTGGTCCTCCAGCACACTGGGCTCTGTGGTCGTCGAATCCCCACGGACGGGTACACTCCTCTCGCCGTTCAAGCATGTATTGGGCTCTCGGGTGCGCCGGGCACCTCCCCAAAAGGTTCCACCACGGACGCCTCCGCAACGTACACCACCAAAAGTCTCCAAAAACAGACTTGGCTTTCCCACCACACCATCGCCAGCGAGTTCTCCAAGCAAGCACATCCGTCGGCAGGATTCGCAATCGTCGACGTCAAGCGCAGAGACAAGCTCCTCTGGGCGCAAAAGTCGTGATGGATCACCTACGGGCCCGCAGAAAAAGCCCATTCCCATGTTGATGTTCTTTCGCACCACCTAATTTTCTCCGGGATTGATTTGACGACGACACGCTCGAGTGTCCATATGGTACACTAGTCATCTTTCGACGTTGATGCTATTTCATTCGTATCTCACCTCTCATCACCTTGTATTCTTTCATGCATTTACTATCATACCTAGACGTTTATTGTTTCGTTTTCATCCGACCAAGTCTGTAGCTTATACGTATTGTTATGGGTGTCGCGCACCCAATACCGTGTCTTGTAGCCAAAGTTGACGAAATGGACCTTGCCTTGGGTAAAATGTTATGTTCGCATTGTTTGAGGAGCGAATCCAATTGACACGGTGTACTTTACATCAATTCTTGGTTGCAAATCTAACCTTTATAACAGCCTCGGTACGATCCTAACAATGATCCATCAGCACTCGGAATCACGAAGAAAGAAAAAAAAAAAGCTTCACCAAATCAATCACTTTCTTCACACTCTCCCTTGCCCACAGCGCTTTCCTGTACCGCTTCAACCTGCCCAACGCCTCTCCCTCAAACATCTCTCCAAGCTTCTTTCCATCCCCAAGTCCGAGGCTCGTCCTGGCAGCGACCTCGATGAATGCAAACAGAGGCGCGATCGCACAATCAGCGATCGTAAAGTGTTTCCCGATCGCGTACTCCCCTCCGTCGGCGGCATCTGGATCCGGAAGCAACGACTGGATCTTTTCTAGTCCTGTGACAAGCCTCTCGAACGCACCGGGAACCTCTTGGCGCAGCTCCCGCATGGATAATCCTACCGAACTTGCGGCAACGTCCATAAAGAGCCGCACGCGAGCACGCCCAGTCGGGTCATCAGCACGAGGGAGAAGGTGAGAGTCGGGAAAGACATCCGCAATAAACTCGAGGATGACATAGGATTCCGTGAGCTTGAATGACTGCGGGGATGGATCCTCTGGGGACACCTTGGGTCCTCCGTACGTGATCGTCGGAACCTTGTCTAGCGTGAACTGTCGTTTTCAACAGGGACATGCTGATCGAATTACCTTGGCTGTCAATGGGTTAAGCTGTGTGAACCACGCTGGTTTATTCTGGAGATCAATTGCGTGCGTCGTGTACAATGCATCAGCTTCCAGTAAAGCAATTTCAACCTACGGCGTCGGAGTGATTAGCCCCCTGTATGCAATGCTGGAGACAAGTTGCGGTCCACTCACCCGATGGCAGAAAGGCGAGATCTTGAATCACATGTCAGATAATCAAGGCTCAAGGATCATCCGACGCTTACCTTGTTGCCGTCGTAATAGAGTGTAATTTGCTCGGACATGTTGCTCAATTGCAATGGCTCCTACTGATTGTTCGTCCTTAAATAAGGTAGGCTACCCAGCGTGTGAATGGTGCCGCAGTCGTACAGGACCTGTCAGCAAAGTCCGATCACTTACTCAGCTAGCTTCCGAGTCATACTTACGACGGGACGCGCGTATGTATGGTGATACACGTACTCCTGCCGAATGCCAATGCCGAGCCAAGGAAGGCTGGGCGCAGGGCGCTCAGGGTGATGATCTTGGTTCTGGCATCTCAGAGCGTTGATCATCAACATCCCAATGCTGCACCGCCATGAATATGAGCCTCTCGAGATGAATGAACAGCCATCTTGATACTATGCTTTCGGAATGAAATGAGCTTCGTCGCATGTAGTATATCACCTACCCGAGTCTCAAAATTATGACAGTAAGGGTGTCAACCAGACGAACGAGCGTGCACGACAACACTCTTCATTCCCATCGACCCAGTTGCAGATGACGGCATTTTCACAAGCGTACGTAGCTCCGTGAACAATGTGATCTTGTCGGGAAGCTGTGACAAAAGTGTTCATCAACGAGAGGATAAAAGCTGTTCTGGACAAACTTGATATTGCACGACCCGTCCAGATGTGCACGGCACAACAAAAAACAGTGTTTCTTGAGGCAAGTCTGCTTATACGAACGTAGACCGTTGGCATGACGAATGCATGCGAGCCTGTGAGCCCACCTGACGTTTTCTCATAGACGAGCTTGTATGACTGAAGACCCATCCGGCGCTTCTCTTGATCCTGGCCCCTTTCCGTACGCGTCGTCGCGCCTTCCTTCAACTGCTTCACCAAACTATTCCGAACAACCTCCCATATGACCATCCCGACGAAACATACAAACCTCGGTCGATAGCGCAGGAGTTTATCGAAAAGGGCAGGCACAGCAGCTACCATTTCAGCTCGGGAGAGCTCGCTTGCCTGTGTGATCCCGAGTTACAACGATTTGAGCATTCTACTCTGCTATGAAATCGAACCTGATTCGACGGACGGTCAACCAAGTTGGTCTCGAGAGTGCAACGCTCGAGTGAGTGACACGCGCATCAGAGCATCCTTGATCGACTCACCAATCCGATGTTAAATCTTTCAGGCAGTGAAAAATCCTCAGAGGGAAGGATCAGCGTGGTTGTCAATCCTGTGCTGATGAGCTGGACGTCAAGATCATCCTATCAGTAACTGGAATCACCTGAGCGGTGTAAGCAACGCCAAAAGTGGTTCGTTGGGTTCGCAAAATGGTGCCCAGTCTCTGCAGACATGCGTCCTGGACTGGAACGAACGCATATACCCACTCAGCACAAACTGGTATTGATATCGTGCATGTACCTACTTGATTCCACAGAATACCACTGTTCGATAGTCTTAGACCGTAAACATGGCCGAGTGAGGGACGACGTACAGTCAAGCTCAGGTTGTAGATAGTCTTGTAATGGATGTAGATGCTCGTCCGCCAGTTCAGAAGAACTGCCAACATTCTTGAGCGACTGCCGTCGTCTCTTTCTCCTCCTGGATCCAGCACTCGACACTTGATACGAGTTCATATGGCAAGTTTGTCAATGTTTGTACTAATACCAAAACACTTTGATGTAGTGTAAGTCTACTAGGAAGCGGAACCGACATGGACCAACTCGGCACTCGCATTCGCTGGGCCCACCTCGACACTCACTGCACCCGTACTCAGACCGCAACTCCCCTCTGGTACCAGGTTCGTACCTTCCCTCGCACTCGCAGCCATCCTGCGCTCTGTCCATTCCCCAGACTCCACCGCTTTCACCCACACCCGCCGCCTCTCCCTTAGCTTTTGCTTTCTCTTGCCCATCATCGCCTTACCCTCCTTGTCAAATATACGCATTAAAAAGTCTTCTGTGTGAGGGACGTAAAACAAGCGATACGTCCGCACGCACACGCGAATCTCAAGTGCACCATGGGCAAGCATG
>JBBPPV010000012.1:0-19633 GCA_038092115.1 Leccinum brunneo-olivaceum
CATCGCAGCGAGCTGGAGCTAGCCATCTCTGAGGCACCCAGACCACCTGCCACTCCACCCAGCCCAGCAATGTGAGCAGTCGGTGTAATATCCTGTACAGTTGACTCAGTTTGCCACAGCGGGCATAGTTCTGTGCGTACCACTACTTCACATAGTGGTGGAGTGCATGCGGTGCAAGAACTGTTGCGCTTCCTGGCCTCGACGAGGGAAGCACAGGAAATTGAGCGCAAACGGAGAATTGCATGGGAACAAGAGCAAGAAGCCAAATACAGGCTTCGACAGGCGGAAATGGAACGGCGCATGCTCGAGATGTGGCAAGAAATTGCTACATTGAAAGCGCGTGTGGCCTTTAGCAGCCCCGCATCGTCGTCGTCGGTTGGCGCTTCTGTGCATACGCAAGGTAGTGCTGCGCTGTCACAACATCCGCAGCTCGAGTATACCACACTCGTTTCGATGTCACAGGAGCTAACACCGAGTACCTCGCCGACGCTATCACACACGTCGACAGGTTTGTCGCCAGCGGTGGGACAAGTGGTCGTGGCATCTGGGGATGGTGTGCTTGATTCTGTGGAAGTGTCGACTTCGACGACATATCTGCCATCGCCGTTACTGCGACCTACTCGGTTTGTGACTGTCAGTCGCGAACACACCAAGGGGCATTCAGACAGTGAGGAAGAGTCGACTACGGATGAAGCACCGCCATACCGAGTGCGACGGAAAAATCATCACGACACACGATGTCTTACGATCCAGGTCATGTCAAATGAATTGTGATCAAGTGTATTACTGATACATCAAGTTTAGCATGCGATGCGGAATCACTTGTTGCGTGTGATGATGCTAGACACGGATAAAGAGTTGCCTGACAGTCATGTGGAAGGTACAGCGCTGGGAGTGGAGGAGCCCGTTCGATTTGTATGGGACAAGACGCCGAGACAGTCAGTGCACAATGGACGGATGAAGGAGCGGGTGCTCAAAGACCTGAAAGCGAATCGGAAATTGTACAAGCACGTACCAGACAGGGATTTTGGCAAGAAGACGCTCGAGTCGGTGTTTGATCAGGCATTTGTGACGTTGCGACAGAAATTCAAGGCGCAGAGGGACGATTCAGCGGCCCGGGCTCACAAGCAACGGGAAGAGATCAAGGCACAGAGGGCTCGACGACTGAGTCGACGAAAAGTGGTAAGTGTGGAGAGCACAGAAAGAGAGTTGCTGAATGGACATGGTTGTAGAAACTTGGGAACCGATCCGAGGCACGGAATAAAAAGGCGATGTTTGAGCATGTTGCGTTTGACGGTGCACTTCAGATAGAATGCATGTCGTCGGAGGAGTCAGAGGTGGAAGAAGAGGAGGGGAACACGCGGACGATATTCCGAATACGGGGGTTTGGATGGCGCAGCGTGCGGTTGCAGCGGTTTTTCGATGCGCTGGACGAAGAGGACCGGGTAGAGACGCAACGACCGCGACGTGGGCTGGGTCGTAAGGAACGATTTCGAGGACCACCCAAGGAAGCGATCGTTGTGCCACCCAAAGGTGTTGCGAGATGGATGATCAGCAAGAGCTGGTTGCGACGGATGGAAGAAACGCATTTGGAGGTTGTTCAGATACTCAAAAACGTCGTTGTCGAGCCAGGGGGAGGTGAGATGGACTTGAGCGTGCTCGGGGAGGAGAGTGAGTAGTTGTGACAGAATATTCCCACGGTGTGACAAGATAATATACTTTTTCTTTTCTTACAATTTTTTCTTAATATGCATCTCTTCACACCCAATCACGTGTCACTCATCCAAGCCTGCTACCCGTCCGTGTCTGCGCTGGTCTCTGCTGGCTCAGCGTGTCGACCAAACGGACAAGAATTGTCGCGTTTAACTTATTATGCCACAAATCGACCAGGAAAAATCAATAAACTTGGTGCAGAACTCGAAAAACGCATTAAATCAGAGTCTGCAAAAACACTCGCAGGTAATCCACGTGCACGCGCGTAAGCATCCTCCTCCTCCTCCTCCTCATATTCCTCACATTCCTCACATTCCCCAGCCTGCTCCTCGTCACTCTCGCCATCCTTCGCACTCTCGCAGTAGAATGTCGTCGCGACGTTTCCCTCCTCTCCCCCTTCCTCCTCTCCTGTCTCACTCTCACTCTCGATCTCGTCTCCTCTGACTTGGAGATTTCCGCCCGTGCTGCAAGTGTCGTGCGTCTCTCCTTGTTCCTTGTCAATCCCCACTTACCATCCCCAGTTGACTGCGTGGTGCACCTACACCGATGGCCATGCCATTGGCGTCGATGCCCATTTGACTCAGAATTATCTCCTCGTCCTCGGCCGCTTTGCATCTCAGTCCATCGCAGACATCAAATCTGTCGACTACGAGTTGCGAAATAGGTACTCTTTCCCCCCTCTTTCTTTCTTCTTCTCCAACCTCATCTCCAGGACGCGTCTCGTCGGCCTTGCTGCCATCACCAGCGTTGTCAACTCGGAAGCTTTATATTTCTCCTTTACCCACTTCAAGTCACAGGTGTCCAGGATCATCCCCGCTCTCATGTTTCATATTCTCCAATCAGACTCCAAACCCCTCGATGACAGGTACGTCTCCCGTGTCAAACCCTTTCTAGCTCACTCCCCATTCTTTCAGCACCTCCGCTCTCAAGGACAATACACCATCTGTCTACATGGCCGAATTCCGTACCCGTCCCCCTGATCAAAGGAGGGCAGCTTCCATTCATGTTCATGTCGACGGCGAGTCCGGTCCTTCCTCTGCCGACATTCTCACAGCCACTCTTCGTGCCCTCTCTCTCCTGTTGCGTCACTCAAACGCCGCTCAAGTTGGCTCCATATTGCAGGCAGCTTTCGAAACCATCAACGATCAAAAACTCTGGGGAAATGTGGATCAGTGCCGTTGGTTCGCTCGCAAAGCTTGCGAATGGACCCAGTACCAATATCGTTATGCAGTTCCATCCCGCCTAGTAGAACGTCTCCTCGAGACGCAGGACACCCCTCGGTCTACCCATGAACAAAAAACGTTGACACGGATGCTCACCACAGTGTTCACTTCACCAATTCCTTTGGTCAACCTCTCAACCTCGGACATCGTATCTAACCTCATCACACTTATCCTCCGCAGAGTCTCCGTCAATCCCGATGATGACCTCCTTCCGTTGTTGGTCGAGTGCATTGGCTCCCTCGGCACTCACGTCTATTATTCAGACCAGATCCAAGATCTCGCCAGTGAACTCATCGGTCGTCTTGTCGCCGTCGAGGTTCACGGTTCGTCGTCGCTCGACAGAGACGACTACAACAGACGACGGTCTCAAGCAATCAGGTGCTTGCTTGCTGGCCTTTCAGGTCTTATACTAGCCGCGGACGCAGCAAAAAAGAGCGACCTAGAGAAGAGCACAGTCTCCTCTGAGCCTTCAGTCTTACTCAGCAGCGGTACTTCATCACCTAGTTCCCAGGTTCCGCAGCGCAAAAAGGTATCCGGAGAGACATGGTATGAAACATTAAACCTCTTGTGTGATAGTGATTATGCAGTGAGAAGTGACTACGCTCATACACTGGTCACGTACCTACGCCAAGAACTTGCAAAACGGGGCGACTCGGACAATATCAAACGTTCGAGGCAAATAACAGAAGAATTCTCCCCTATCCACGTTAACAATATCAGTCTGATGCTCTTTGGTGATCCTGGCACGCGGTCATTACATGCTACACATGCTTACCTATTCATGCTCGCCACTTCGTCCTCACTCGGCGGGTGTATCGCCGACCTTTCCCCATCTCCAGCTTATTCATTCAACGGCGACCTCGCATCCGTAGGTGTAGCTTCTACAACGCCAAGCACTGATCTATCTATGCAAAATTTGGAAACGGCATCTCGCCCCTCTTCCTCCCGCCGTTCCGTCGGCACCGTCACACGGTCGCGGAAAGCTTCCAACACCCAAAGGCTACTCGAATGTACCCCTCAGAAGGTTTCGTCAGCGACCCTCGCATCTTTATCAGATCACGCGCTCATTCTCCATGTTCTCACTGCCATACACGAAGAGGTGCCTATTCGGGGCCTATTAACTGGAATCCCCATGCTCCTCTCCCTAGATGCGGCTTCCCAGATCAGGGACGAGTCGGATCTTTCCGTTCGACAACGGGCCAGAATGTTGAGGGAGGTCATTACCCGTGCCTGGCTTGTCATTGGCCGAGTGTGGGAGTGTGCAGAGTTGACAAAACTCGCAGAAAGTGTAAGTTGCGTACGGGTTGAGTCTAGCTTTGTGCTAACCTGGATTTCATACAGGCACTCGCCTCGCTGGACGATTCAGTGGTACTTCCGAAAGTGGCAGCTTTCACCCCTGGCGTTTTACGCCCTCCTGAAGAACAGGTCATGTTTCCCCCGGTGACGGAGTTGAAGATGACTGAATGGTCACATGTGAACTCTGAAGAAGCTCTCTCTTTGATTGTTTCGTCCAAAAATGTCCAGGAGGCAACCGGCTTGGATCGGCCAGGATTGCTTCGCAGGTTGACTACTCAATGGTCTGTGGAAGCTGCCCTAAAGGATTGTGAGTTTCAAATATCCCTCCCACGTACTTGGAATATGACTAGCGCCACACTAGCTCTCGAACGACCTAATACACACCGAGCCCTGACGGAGAATGGATCTCCGTTACTCAAGTTATCACCTGCACTGATGGCAATTGAGAACCTTTCCCTTCAGAGTTTGACCCGATCTGTACGTGGTGTCGGTGTTACCGACCTAAGGGAAGCTCTTGAAGGCCGAGCAGGCGCTTCTAATCCGACTCTCGTCCGGGCCCCTTCTGTGTCAACACTTGATCACACGACATCATTTGACATTCATACACCTCGTCTGGCCCCAACGAAGCCGAAACCTAGATTCAAGAAGCGAGCAGTAACAGCCGGATCGGGTGAAGTGCGGGATGTCTTGAACAAGCTTGGAATTGGGAAGCCCAATGGCACCCCCAGTCTGTTGAAGGCGTCATTCCCGTCCATGCAAAAGTCCGATCACAGGCAAGTATTCAGTTTTTGACATTCGACAGGTTCTGACCCATTTGGAATAGCTCCAAGCCCGCCACACTTTTATCTGGTCCATGAAATTGCATTGACTTTCTTTATGCTCCTTTTAGACTTTTTTTTATATCATCCTACCGTTGGGAGTATCTTTCACCAAGTAATTTATTTCGGTTGGACTTTATCCCTACCACAAACACAGAACATAAAATCAGTAGCATATTTATCACGTACGCTCTCTCCGTTTACCCGCACATATAATAATTCTTCGAGCTGCCTCTTCCTTTTCCGTCCAAAAGCTGAGCTCACTCTCAGCTTTGGGGTGGGACGTGAGATGAGTTCCTTTCTACATTGTCGTGTTTGCACACTACACGTCAGACATTTCAAAATGGGACTTACAATGAGACCTTGCAAGAGTACTTCGTAGATGGAGGACTGTTTCGTAGCCTTTGCGACTGGGTCTGTTATTTGTTCTGTGTGCCGAAGAATTAACTTGTTTAACTCTTGCTGAAGCCGAAAAAGGCTCAAGTTTTAAAGTCAATGGATCAATTACATGTGCACGACACCAAAAACTCACTTGCTAAATATCATGGTCTCTTCACTCTGCTCCGTTAGTAAGACCAACGATTGGAACAAGTTGATGTAGCGTTTGCAAACCTGCAGGTGGTCTGGTGAGCGGGGAACATGTAAGCACTCTCGAATGATACTTGCAGTCATCACCAGATCGTCAGTGGTCAAAGGTGCCTTGTTGAAATAACCGC
The DNA here is from genome assembly GCA_038092115.1 of Leccinum brunneo-olivaceum. Taxonomy (NCBI): domain Eukaryota; kingdom Fungi; phylum Basidiomycota; class Agaricomycetes; order Boletales; family Boletaceae; genus Leccinum; species Leccinum brunneo-olivaceum. Next base: position 5,767 of record JBBPPV010000012.1, read on the forward strand.
TGGGGCGATCCGACAATTTCTTGAGCGAATCACAATGCTCCGAAATGGCCCTTTGGAATACGGGCCAAAGCTGAAGACGCATCATGAAGAAAAACGTCTCTAGAGGTGAGCACTGGCGTTTCTGAACCTCTGCAGTGACAGTTTCCGTCAATCGAACCATGGTCAAGAGGGGGGTTGGTAGCGGTAGGGGTTCGATAATGGAACTCAAGAATGTCTGAACAAACGGATAAGTGACTGTCAAATGTGCTCTCGCTGACTCTGACGCAAATGACAATGACCTGCCTTTGTATACTCCAGGACAGGGTCAAAGATCTTCTTCCAAATATTACCAAGCTCCGTTTGTTCAACCTTGTCCATGGTAGCGAGACGGCCGAGCCATTGAGGTTCAATAGCTCTTGCACCCGGGACGGGCGTCATTGCACCTGAATCAGCCGTAGAGTTATTGTCATCGACGTCCCTACGCTCCTGAGCCTCCTCTGATGTGACAGAGAACTGTCCGTTTTCTGGCTCTTTAGCGGACAGGGGGGAACCCAAAGGCTCAACGAAAAGGAACGACGCAACAAATGAATATTCTGCAGTCGCATTGTCCATCAGAACCAAAAAGAGGGATCTCAGGATGGCTTCAAGCGGTTCTTTCTTGTGATAAAACTTAGCTTGATGATGGTGAATAAAGTCGACGCACTCACATGAGCTTTGTCGTCAGCCTGATATGCAAGGATGACAGCTGGACCGTCCAACTTTGCGTACGTCAAGCGCTCAAAGTCTACGTAGGTGCTATCGTCCTCTGTTGACATTGTCGCAATATTTTCAAACTTCTCGGTAACCCGATCCTGAGGACCGTCTATCAAAGATGAGCGTGTAATAATCATAAAAATTTACCCTCAGCCAACCAAGGCTGCGAATATACCGTCGAAATGCGGTTTCATAGTAAGCGCGAGTTGCAACAATGTAGGATTCTTGTATTTCCTTTGCCACCGGTTCAGCTTGACGTTTCAAGAAACCAAACAGGGCGCGATATTTGAGGAATCCGGCTGACTGCAGCACCTGCATGTTAGTCGTCACGCTATCCTTTATCGCGTTCAACAATGCAAGGAAGAAGGCGCGAAGTTTTGTCGCTGTCTTTAGGGTTGTGTGGGTGCTTCCTTGACGGGTTGGATAGAGAAGAACGTACGACTATCCGGAGTGCTTCCACGACATCTGCTAGTTCTCGGGCAGCCTTGACGCGGGACCGTGCACGTAGGGTGTCAAGACGGCTCTCAAAGTCTGCGACCACAGGTATCCAAGCTTCCCCGACCTCGGTATCAAGTAGGGTCGTCGCTAGCGTTGGCGGGATTGTCAGGTCAGAGATGAGACTTGACAAGGGTTTCTCGATTTTCTGTGCACAAAAATAAATAAAGGCTGAAGGAAGAAAGCGCGAGAGACCGAACTCGACGGGTCTTTAGTCTGTTGTCGATGTCGGCACTGCGTTCTTGAAGTTCAGATATTTGACTGGATACGGCGGACAAGTCATTTCGGAATGTGGATAGGAATGATTCTAAAGAATCCAGAAAGTGTACGCTGTTCTGCAATATACGTCAGGCAGCATGACAGCCAGAGGTAGTTGCGCTACCTCGACCTGATCGTGAAGGTCAACGAATTCCTTGGTGCGAGAACGGACTTGAACAAAAAAATGAGTGAAAAGAGGATACTTTTAAATCAGCACTCACAAGACATGAGGGTACTCGTCAAGTAGTAAGTTGTGGCGGTGCTCTGTCAGCCACGACGGTCATGTAACATCTCGAGTGCTCGGTATGCTTGATCATGGGTCTGAGCTTCAGGACCGCTCGTAAGTTGTGGATGGGTAAGCCAATCCTCGTACGACGTTCCTCGGGGACTCTGACTTGCCAGGTGTCATCGCCTTGCTATCCTTCACATGTATCTTCCTCGCCGTCGTGCTCTGGATTCATGGCTACGGCAAGTCCAACAACTTTGGTGCCCTAGTAGCCATTCCGTGTTTCACATTCGTCGGTGCTATCTGGACGTAAGTAACCACTCCCCACAGTGTCGTATTCTTGGTCTACATACGCCAAAAGAATTCTGAAGAAAATGCTCTTCTCCCCACAAATGGTCTGTGTCGAGGCAACATGGGTATTCGCCCTCCTTCCTTTCCAGATACGCAAGTTTAAAATAGCCTTTCACGGTGCGGTGCTGACCATCCATCTGGCCAACAGTGCTCGGTCTCTTCGCGTTTGAATCCGATGGTGCCCTTCGCACCCGTTTCGCTGTCGCTTACGAAGCTCTAGTGGCATTGATTTGGACCAATGCTGCACTAGGTATCGCCCATGTTCACCAATCTACTCATCACAAGTTCAACCCAGCTCCCTCAAGTTTTCTTATACGCAGCAGGTATCATCTCACTAGCGTTGCTCACGCAATTCTCGTGCGATCAGGACGTATGGGCCCGCGACATCGACTCCAGCCCATGTCCGTTCCCGTTTCCGATTCTGCTTGTTTACGCTTTCCCATCCGCCGCCAAGTACTTTCACGGAACCGCAGCCGATTCTCCCGAAGGTGCATCTGTTACTACCACCAACTACTGCCTTCCTGGTTGTCCTTGCCATACGAAACCGAATGGGGCACAAAGTCCGGAACTCGAGAGAGAGAACATCATCGAAGGCGCAACATCGTCTATTGCGATTCGTGTACCAACTGCGATGGAAAGGCAGAACGTGATCCGTGTTACACTAGAACATATAGTTCGATAATGCTGTGATTCATTCAGTAATAACTTGTTTGGCTGTTATACAGGCATGCAGGACAAAGAGAACTGGGAAGGTCAATCTAGGAGCAAGCGTGTCTGCAATCTACCTATTAAGCAGCCAGTTCTGTCTGAAGTTGTTTGAGTACTGTAGGGTCTGCTTTGTCAAGGTAATTGTGCTTGAATCGTGCGCCCCCGCAAACCCTCTCCGCTTCTTGAAGTGCACTTGCAACGGATGTCGTGAGCTGAAATGTTCGCACTGGATCACGCTCGTACAGCTAGAAATCACTCAGCGACAATATTATATAGTGCAAAGATGCAAGTACCGATTTGCGACGGTCGTACTCCAGGGTCCCTTCAGACTCGGCATAATATGACGCTGGGACACTGTCTATATCCCAGTAGAGGTTGAGACCGCTGATAGATACGCTTCGTTAGGCGGAACCAACGACCGGGGTTAGAACTAACCCATCCTCGCCATCCTCGGTGTGGTTGCGACTCTCTCTCACTTCATAGAGGACGTCTGTCCAAAGATTGAAGATCTCGTGCGGCACGCGCTCTAGTACTTCGGAGCGACCAGTCGAGACAAGCGACGCAATCCCGAGTGCAACAAGCTTGCGGTGCCGCGGTTCCGACATATGGTCAAACTAACGGGAGAAAATATAAGTCTCTAAAAGGCAACAAGGAGGACTATATACCTGTCTCCAAAACTGATCCAAAATGACTTCCCAAACCTCTTTTTCATGTACACTCTCTACTTGCGCCGCAGCAGATACGAGACGAACAAACATCTCGCGATCTGCTAATGCAGTCCGGGCTAGGACAAAGACACACTCTGTCAGCATCAAAGAGGAGCACTGTCGCACGGCTGAATACAACACAACCAAGCTCAGAAAAGAAATGCCTACTTCGTCATCACTGAGAATTTTTATGATGTGATTGAAGAGACCAGATCTATGCACTGGTTCCCCCCACAAGGCCGAGGGAGCTAGTTGCATTATAAAGTTTACACAGTTTAATATACCTCTCTGGTTCGTCTGGAGGGCTTGGCCAAGCATGACACTCATGATTGCATTCATGAGGTCCAACGAAAAGCTCTGAGAGTTGTCAGTGACAGGAAGTGATAATTTTTTTCCAACATACCTGGAGAACAAGGAGTGCATCCACAAAGAGATAAGATTCAACGATAAATGTAATCTTCCCCAAGAGATCCAAATTACTTGCGAGCAATGCCATAGCATGCGGGAACAATTGTAGAAGGTTCAGGGTAGAAGTACTCCGAAGGGTTGTTGAATTCCGAAGTGCGGCAAGCCAGAGGTTGATACCGTCCTCGTCTAGGTTGATGGCGACCTTGGCATGGTATTTGAGCAATTGAAGTATCACCAATACAAAGACTTACCCCAGGTGATAAGCTTTCCTGAACCAAGGGAATCACAAGTGGTCCAAGAGAGGCAGAATATTCCTTGGATGACTGTAGCGCTCACAGTGAAATTTCCTGGATCAAGATACGGCAATCTTACTATGACTAAACTTTTCACAACTACAAGGAGCTGTGCCTTGAATAACCATTCTTCTCCGGCAGCAGTCCCTGAGACGTGTAATTAGCTATGGGTCAACAACCGATAAGTGTACATACACAACGTAGGGATCGCATCCGCAATCACTCGTATATGCGGGACGATTTCTTGTTCGACGCATCGAATAATTACATTCAAGCTCTTTGCAAGTCGCTGTTTCATCTCTATTGTGTCAGCTTCGCTCATGAGTTTCATCAGTTCCGTGACGGTGACGAGCAAGAAAGGAGTAAAGACAAATGCGTCAAAACTGATGGTCTAGTGCATCTCAGTTTGGTGGTCATTGAAACGATGAGTGTACTCACATCCACACATTCACGCAGTGCATTTGCAGCAGTGAGCCGAACAACAGCATCTGAACCTGAACTTCTGTCTTGCAACAGGTGAACAAGAATTTCCCAAATGACAGGATCCGACGCAGGTGCACACATATCACCGATCCATTTGCCAATCAACCATGCGATCCGACGCTTGATAATAGGGAAACTGAATTGTTGTGGTCAGATGGCGCGAATTGTGTTTACTACAAACTTACCTTGGGTTCGTCTCTCTTGCCTCAATAACAAGTTTATGACGCATCCATTCATTAAATGGGATGACACCACCAAGTCTAGTAGCGCATCTGCCTATCGCACAGTACAGCGCTTCCTTTTGTATGACACTCGCTAAATCTGAGGTTGGTTGTTCTGCACGGAAAGAAGGTGAACAAATGGTACATAGAAGCGAAGCTGGACAGCCCACCAATCATGGATTTGAAAGTGGATTCCATCAAAGGGATGACGTAGTCCCGATATTGTGCCGCGAGCGTCATGAGGACGCGTTCTCCACAGGGCTACGCCATTTAGAATAGATAGGTATCACGGGATGTGAAAACGTACACGAAGCTCGTATTCCCATTGTTCATTTTCTTTGTCTTCCTCGTTGACCCATTCTTCAGGATCAGCCATCCAACCCTCGAGATCGGATGGATTCAAAGGAATAAAACGAGTGACAAGTAATCGGACTGAATCTTCGACAAACTGCTGTGACAGGGCTGTAGAGGGTGTCAGTCAAAGGATGGGCCGTCCTAGTATTTGTGCATACTGGTTTCAGTGACTGGACCACCCTTCCGAAAAGGGGTCCATTTGGCGAGATTTTCTTTAAAAAGAACCATGGCTTGTACAAGGAATCGGACAGGGTAGACGGCAGCAGGCGAATCTAAAGTGGGAGAAATGAATTGGCATCTATGGGCTCTTTGGGACGGTTTAACGTACCTTGTATCATGTTTGCTGAGCGGTTATTGGTGGCTTCTACGACCTTTGACCAGTAGTACAAGACCGTGTCATTACATGTTGGGAGTTCGACAAACTTTGCAGTGTCAAGTTGCTGTAATCTTCTGAAGAATTTGCCGAAAACGCGGACGTGAGACGTTAATCGCTGGACGGAGAGGGTCGTGATTGGATCGGAAGACGGACTAGATCGGAGAGCAAGAACGAGGCTGATACGTAGCTCTGACAGCGCCCTGAGCTGAGCAGTGGAACTCTGAAACAACTGAAGGAACTAGGAATGAAAGGTGAAACTTGGGCTAAACGATTATCGTCGACAGGGTACATACCCACTGTTTGAGATCAGTGGATTCGCCTTTCTCGTCCTTGATGATACGTGGCCATGACCATAATGCCATCTTGACGAGACATTTGTAGAGAAGATGAGCGGCTGTAAGAGAAGCGACGGTACGCTCTTGAGCGAGCAAGCCATTGACACTCAAGATTATTGGGGAGAGCTGGGAATAATATGCGAGGATGATGTTGCGAAACTGGTCGGTGACCTGTCGACGAGGATGAAAAAGGATTGTGAAGTTGAAAGGAAGGAGCAAACCTGGGACATTGTCTTGACGCCTGTAAGCATTTTCATGATTGAGAACTCGTTCAGGACAGATAAGAGGCCCTTTAGACTACGTCTCAATGGAAGGGAAAACTGAATGGTGGGGTTAGGGGAGGTAAGTAGGGAGAGAAGGCCGCTTTCGACGAGAGACATGATTTGAGTGAGGAGAGATGGCCTGAGATGGCCCCCATAGTGAACGAGGGATGACAACGGTATTACCCGACGCACCAGTTGTGGGGAAAGTCCAATCGAGCGATTTTTGCGACAATCAACTCGTTACACTCTGCGATCTATGAGGGATAAATGAATTGGGCGTGAAAGAAGAGGAAGAGAGACGGACAGTGTCATCTGTCTCGGAGAAGAAAGAAAAGCATCGGTGCCGGATTTGTACGCGATCGTCTTCGCTGAGGAGTCTGAAGAGATGATGAAAGGGAAAGTGGCAGGGGTGAGAAATGGGTACACACTTTCTGGATCTCCAGTGTGCTAGCGCAGCGTTCTTGAACTGGATGATGGACTGCTGTCTGACGTGGATGGGCTGAGCGGGATCTGCGGCAAAGCGATGGAGCGCGTTGTAAGTGCCGGGGCGGGTGTCGAGGAGGACTTTGAGCTGATCTGAGGCAGCCTTGACGTGTTCTGGTGTCTGGGACGCAGCGAGCGCGACAATCTGTAGCAGCTCGTCGTCCGACATCATCGACGTTACGGAGCTCATTTAGTGACAAACAAGAACAAAGAACGCGCCCTCCTAATGCACGACGCGCTGCCCGACGCGAAACTCGTTCTGCTGTCCAAATGCATCGCCTGTGGTTTGCGGTGGACAAGCAGCAAGTCTTCCAGGCAAAAGCGGACGCACATCGAGCAGTGTGCAAAGAAAAACGCGCTGAGCAAAGACACGCTCAGTTTTCTCCTCGAAAAAGAAACATCCACCACCGCTCCCTCCAAAAAGCAGAGACGCCAGCAGGTCGTGTCCACACTCAGGTCCCTGCCAGAGATACGCGAAAGCATCCTGGACAGAGCTAGGGATATCCTGAGGCCATCCATCAACCAAGAAGAAACTCGCAACGCACATCCCACGCAAGAACCGCCACTGACCCAAGCATTCGCTGCAAGCACTCTAGCTGCCGAGCGATCATCTCGTCCTTCATTGTTCGCCCAAGATTCCAGTTTGTCTGTGAGCACCTTGTCTAACACCGTCATCACAACCTTATCACAACCAGCAGCCCAGTGACCCTGATACGTAGCAATCACAACTGTCGTGTTTGCCACGTACTCCGCGTAGCTCATGATATTGTACATAAATGAACAAGTACATAGTAATCTGGCAACGGGGTTGTGGAGCAAACCTGAAATATCCTTTTCTTTCCATGCGCTCATGACAACCAAATCTCAGCCTGCCAATTCTCGCCTCTCAAGTATCTCAGAGCTAGAAAACGACGCAGATGGTTCACCGGCGCACGCTCGTAACGAAAAGGATGAGGTCGAGTCAGACACGTCCACCAATTCGTCGGACGAGTTCGACTGGGATGAAGAGCCTTCAGATGCAGAACAAGAAACCCACCAAAGCAAGCACGCTCGGAGAGGCAGAGCCCTCTGGCTCGCGTTCATGAAGCTCACTCGTTTCGTCAGAACTCTCTTCATCGGTCTCATCGGCACCGCGTTTTTCATCACTCCACTTTTGGTCGTCGAACTCAGGTATCAAAGCAGCGGTGTACGCTCACAAGTCCACGCATGGTCCCTGTGGTTGTCTATCATTTGGGCTGCATCCTGTGCGACCTATCTGGTGGTCGACCTACTGCCAGACACTATCGTCACCATCATCCTTGTCCTCGGCGGCCAAGTCGAGAGATTGAAGACACAAGTAGAGGTCTGTCATCACGTCGTTCGTCGATCTGAATCCCCTTCCTCACCTTGACATCCGAAAGCTCACTTTAGCAGTTTCCGCCTGGCTCAAGTTGCTTCTTGACGTCGCATGGGCATGGATAGCTTTGTCTGTCATCCGAACATACTACAACCCACCAGGGTCGTACTGGGTCATCATCAACCGTGTCATGCAGGTATTCCCTCCTTCCTAGTTGCTCCTCCTTTTGGTACATGGCTCCATGTAATGCAAACAGGCCTTTTTCACCGCTGCCGTGATCCTATTCGTAGAAAAGCTTTTCCTGAGATTCGTCGCCATCAACTTTCACCAGCGTGCGCTCGCCGACCGCCTGGCAGAGAATCGCCTGGGATTAAAGGCGCTCGATCTCCTTTCCAATGCGCACCCTATGTCGACAACTCGAAAAAATGACCACGGAAAGAAGGGGCACAAGAGCCCTCTTAGCTCTATAGGCACTTCTCTCGATCTCGGAGCACTGACGAGTGCTTGGGCACACCGGAAAGACACAAATGACGTGTCAACCCCGCCCTCACAGGACGTTTCTCCTGGCCAAGGGGAGGACGAGTCTGCTGCTCGCCATCCGCCTCAGAAGAAAAAACATCGCGGCCCGAGCCGAGCGGAAACGAGGCATCGCCGACGCAGGTTCATGGCCTCTATCATTGTCGATCAGGTCGGCGGAGCTATTGGCCAAGTTGCGTTGAAAAATTCCAAATTTCACAAGACCGGAGAACTGGGAGGGCTTAATTCAGCAAGGAAGTTGGCAAAGAAACTGTTTGATGGCCTGAAGGCGACTTGTCCCGAGAGATCTCACCTCATCGTGGATGGTGCGTGAAGGTTCTTCCTGATGCCTACGATTTAGGTAAACGGTCGTCTGTTTCTTTAGACTTTCACCCGTATTTCCGGTCCACATCAGAGGCTGTCCGTGTCTCCCTGCTGCTCCTCCCGAACGTTCAGGCTGACGTTCTGGCTAGCATGCTGCATTTACACTCTTCGACAAGGATGGAAATGGCGATATCAGCAGACATGAAATGAGAGAAGCCGTGCAAAGAATTTACAAGGAACGCAAAGCACTGACAGCCAGTCTCAAGGTAAGAAGAATGAAAAGTTTGGGCCTTCATTGCTTACAATACGATTAGGATGTCGGTTCGGCAGTGGCCAAGCTTGATGCAGTCCTTGTCTGCGCTGCACTCATTTTCATTGCGTTTGCTTGTTTACTCATCTTTAATCGAAATAACACGTTGGCCTCGCTGGTACCTCTAGCAACCATCATTCTTGGTTTCTCTTTCATCTTTGGCCACTCAGCCCAGCTATTGTTTGAATCCGTAAGACATTTTGCTAATTTGGCGTCAATCACTTATCCTGTCCCAGCTTATCTTCATCTTTTCTACACATGTCTTTGACGTAGGGGATCTGGTGATGATCGACGACCAGTACCTTATCGTCAAGGAGTTTGGCCTCTTTTCCACTGTATTTCGACGAGTTGATGGCCAAGAGATTATCGTCCCAAACTCGCTACTATCTAGCACGAAGCTTGTTCACAACATGCGTCGCAGCACTTCCATGTATGTTGCATCACCTCCGATCTAAGTATGCGAGACTCACAGTCGGCAGGTGGGAGAGTACGACGATCACGATATCCTATAATACCTCGTTGGAGATCGTCGAACAACTCAAACAACGTATACAGGCCTACGTTGCTACAAACAACCGCGAATGGTCAGGCTGCAGTGTCAACATTGACAAGATGGAGTACCAAAATTCGATTCACATCACCATATCCATTGAACGCAAGTGTGATGATGGCAATTATCTGCGTGGTATGCTTATCTCGTTCTTGTTAGATCATTCGAACTGGCAAGACTGGGGCGGACGTTGGGCGCGCAGGAATGCGTTCATGCGATACCTCAAGACTGTCTTGGAAGAGCTCGATTTGAAGTATACATTACCCATACAACCGGTCCTCCTACCCAACGGAGCTGGGTCGCTGCCATCCAACTATGCTCAGTAAAAAATAAAAAAAAGTCAGCTTTTTGTGCTCCGTGTCACACACTCTTTGCTTCATATGATACCTTGTTTGCCTTCCTACTCATCCTTCTATATGTTGTTCACTACAAACCAAGAACGAATCATCAAAACCTGTTGAAGGTAGATAGTCTATCAACATACGTTGAGATCGTGGACAATCTATGTGTGCGCAAAAGAAGACATTGGAAATGGTATACTACATGTCTCCAAGAGCGATGGAAGAGAGTCCTGCCACCTCCATGACACCTCCGACTAGATGCAGGCTACCAGTGACGAGAACGTGCGTAGGTTTTGTGGCTGAATGCTCCCTAACTTTCTGAATGGCATGTTCAATGGAGGGGAAGGTATGAAGTGAATCGGCGGGGAAATCTTTCACTACATTCGACCATGCTTGTTTGAGCTGGTCTTGGGTAGTTGGTCCAGTGTGCTCGGCAGTAGCAAATGCAACGGAGGTCAAATCTTTGGAAGGCGGGTAAATACGGGAAGATGCACACCGTTCAGTCGCTTACCGCCCTTGAAATGACCGTCAGTATAAGTAACGTTACTGCAGAATATAACTTGATCAAAAAACCGACTAGCGTCCTCGGAGCTCTTCAAAGCTGAGAGCTGTGTCTTGATCTCTTTGAATATAATCCCAAGGAAGATCTCTCCCGAACGACCGTTAGTGCAGTTGAAAATCAGAATACGGGATAGGTGGTGAGCATCTGCTGTAGATACGCTGTATTGAAACCACATTATTACTGGAAACGATGTATTGAATCACAGATACTGACTCGGACGAGGTGACACTGGAATTGACGAACCATTCAATACAGCACTTGAGGCTTTCATCCGTGTGTGCGCCGTCGAGATACCAAGTCGTCGAGGAGTGGCCAGGGTCTAATACCGTCTGACAGCGGCCAGGCCACTTGGTATTCTCCAGACCAGCAACAAAGTCACCAGATATCGGACCAGAGTTTGAAGATGTGTCCTTTCCGAGAAGAAAATTACGAGCCAACTGTACTGCAAGACTTGCATTGGATAACTGGTGTTTACCCGAAAGGCCTGGATAGTAAAATTAGCGGGAAAATGTGAGGAGAAAAGTTATTTCGGCGCGCCCAATTTGATATCTTTCAAGGCAGGGAGTTCTTTGACGACTCTGAATTCAGTTGCCTGGGGTCATTTAGAAGGGATTCAAACGAAAGGAAGCGTCACATACCTTGACATTCGTAGCAGCTTCTCTGAGAATGGCCTCCAAGTCGACGGAAGGATGATATTGTTCGACGGTGAGAGCGGGGACGTTTCTCTTGTATATCCCAGCTTTCTGTCCAGCGATGGCTTCGATAGTACCTCCCAAAACTGCGACGTGGTCCATTCCGAGGGAAGTAATTCCAGTCACGACAGGGTTCCGGACGACGTTTGTGCTGTCACCTCCTCCACCGATTCCGACTTCCAGGATGGTTGCGTCGACCTTGAGATCCCTGAATGCATGGAACGCCATGAGAGTCAGGTAACGGAAGTATCCAGGCATGCATGGAAATCCGGGAGTGATGGGCTGCACGAGGATCTGGTATTTGAAGTGTGAACAGACAAGGAGGGGGCATACTGGATTATCCTGGAGCTTTTCCCAGACCTGGAAAAAGTATGTTGCAAACTCTTCTTCTGACAAGGGGTGGCCATTGACTCTGATTCGTTCACGGACGGCGACAAGGTGCGGAGAAGTATAGAGACCTGGACCGGTTGAGGATTAATATCACAGTAACAGAGGGAAAACATACCGACTTTGATACCGGGTCTTGCATGTCGGAGAATTGAGTCGGTGAAAGCGCTGGTCGATCCTTTTCCCTTTGTGCCGGTGATGTGAATGACATTCAGTGCATTGAGGTCGTCTGGCTGAAATAAAATGAGAGCGATGGATGCGACCGGAGACGACGGGTACCGTGAGTCCTATCCTGGCGACGAACTCGTTCATCTCTGCGATGGCATCCTCATTGAGGAGGACTCCCGTAGCTCGTATGGCTGCGAGGGTTGCAGCGTTGCTTTGGAGGGTGTTCAAAGCGTTGATCGCATCCTGGTACGACTTGGTTGTCATTTTCCTCGACAAGACGTGGCGGAGAGCGGACAACTTGAACATGACCTCCTCGTCGTCAACTTTAAGACATCTCTTGAACACCCTCTCCGATGAATCAAACCCCATCACGCACTCCGACATCTACGCGCGTTCAGGTAGGTCCTTCGCGATCTTGTTCATAGTACGAGCTACACAATTCCTTATAGACACAGTCGTTTCTACAAGCACAGGCCATCAGCGAGGGGAACGCAGACCCCCCGCAAAGACTTACTTGAAAGACCGTTCGAGAAAGCTCTCCCTTCAACGAGATACAGCGCCAAAGGGTGTCCTGTACAACGTTCGCGTGTACATTGATGGCTACCTCAGTGGTACCACCGACATTGACATGAGGGCAACCATCGCCCAGGCAGGCGGGGCCACACTGTATGTTTCAAAGCACATCACACTGTCTGCACAAGTGTCAAGTCCTCCTCCTCTAGATTGACCTCGAGCGGTGCAACACATATCGTCACCTCACGACAACTCAGCGCTTCAAAAGCCCACACAATTCTGACAAGGCGAACAAGAAATCCAGTCCATGTAGTCAAGCCAGAGTGGATAACAGAGAGCATCTCGGCCGGGCGACGACTGAAAGAATCTCATTACTCTCCCGTCAACCCCTCCAGCACGAGGAACTTGGTGGATATGCTCAGATCTAGCCGGTCTAGTTGACTGTTCTCTCGCGATATGAATTCTACAATTCATTCCGAAAGCGAACCCATGTAACTACTCGCACTTCCCGACATGTCCGTCACATCCAGATCGCTGCTGAATTCATACTCACTCATTGAATCTGATGATTGCGCGGGCATCGACCCCTCCATCCTATCTGCACTTTTGACGCTTTCCGCGCAACGCAAACACTCCCAGCCGGATTCCAGTCCTTCATCAGCGGTACGCACCATGCGCTCAGCGATGCAATGATAGCAGTACACATGTCCGCACGATGTGATATATGGCGTATAAATCGGGAAAGTTGGAACCTCATCTCCAGGTGTTTCCAGTACCCCTTCTGCAGGCGCAGTGGAGAACGCATCAGCAGCGTACCCCAGGTTGACAGTGTAGGACGCGTTTTCAGCACAAATGGCACATTGATCTGCAGGGAGGGTTTCATATTTACCATGCTTCCGCAAAGAACCACGGGGAGTTTGATAAGTGTTCGAGAGTACCGCTGGAAAAGTCAGTCGCCATATCATTCGAATGACGCGACGCTGAACCGATCTTGTGTTTATGAGGGGTAGCAAGAACAAGAGGAATTCCTGCATGAAACATGAGGCAGATAGTAATTCAAAGGAAGAGAGACGTACGGTAAAGGTATGCCACACCATCTGGCGGTTCATGAACTCATAGCTGACCTCACGCTTAACCTGACTTGTGGTAGGTACCAGAGACATCCCGAGGAACCGATCAGGTAAGCTGCGATACCTGGAGAAACGTGTGTCAAACTACAACTCCAAAGTTGAGACTATCGTAACTTACCGACCGTTCAGTAAGAAAGAGATAAAGTTCAACAAACTGAGAAGTGAATGTGTCGATTCCAGTCGCGTAAGTATCCGCCAAGCCATGCGACGGGTGTCACTTGAAGGCGTGTCAGGCCAGGCTCTCGACAATGCATGCGCACGCAAACGGTTGAAGAGATAAGGCACGACGATTGTGAGTATACCATGGCTGACAACAGTTCGCCGAGGTAGCCCACCAGCTGTAAT
>JBBPPV010000013.1:0-19589 GCA_038092115.1 Leccinum brunneo-olivaceum
TGCCCCCGTGGTTGACAGATAACAGGCGGTGCCAATGCGGTCGGACGTCTTCGTGAGACATCGTGTCCCACGAAGCATCTTGTGGGATATATGATATATAACGTATATGGATTTTTTTCCAGGTTCGCATCCGCCCACTGTTTGGACCATGTCTACCAGTGGCCCACTGTTTCAAAACTCAGTCTATGTGGGAATAAATCTAGAGGATATTCTGTACGGTAAGTCAGTGGATCTGATATGGGGGTATAAGTGATCTTACCACTACGCTTGCGTGCAGGCGTCGAGTTGGTGCTGTACTTTAGGACGATGCACGTCGTGTTTACGCGTAAAGGGACGCGTCAGCGAGCCGACGTGTTCTACGCCATCTTTAGCACCGTGATGCTGGTGATGATCACGTTATTTGTATCGACACAGGCGATATTCGGCGAAAAAATGTGGGTGGAAGACTCAGCGTATCCAGGTGGGATGGACGCGTACTGGGCGGCGTACAATGCGGTCTGGTATATGGATCTCGGGACGACAGCGATTACAGTGCTGCAACTGATGACGGACGGACTGATGGTGAGGTGATTCAGGGTGACATGATGGATGCTGACAAGGGATACCCTAGATATATCGGTGTCGGTTGATCTGTGAAAGCTATCGAGTTGTGATAGTGCCGATGATTCTATGGTTGGCCACTTTGGGTGAGAAAGATGCGCGTGCAGTGGAGTCACTCGATGACTGACTGCTTGGTAGTGCTAGGTATCCTGGTCATCTGGACATCAAGTTCGCCAGGAGGCAATTTCTTCGTTGGCTTCTCGGCTGAGCTTGGTATCGCGTATTACACTGTGTCGGTTGGACTGACGGCGATGTTGACGGTGATGATCTGCTATCGGATAATCAAACATGGCCGGATGCTGAGGAAGCACCTCGGGCAAGAATACGCGTCTGTGTACTTTGCGCTGTTGTCGGTGATTGTCGAGTCGGTGGTTCCGTACTCGCTGTCAGGGATAGCATTCTTGGTGTCATTTGGGGTGGGCAGTTCGACGTCGATTGCGTTCGGATGTGTATACCTCCAGTTGATGGTGCGTATATCATACTATTTGAGCCATATCAATCAATACTGACCTAAAATTTGCAGTGCATCTCGCCACAGATGGTGATACTGCGGGTGGCGTCTGGACTGAGCTGGGAAGAGGATACGGCCAGGTTTCCGCTCTCCACGCTCAAGCTGACTACCGGTGACGTGTCGAACTGCACTGACGACGGCGCAGCTGGAAAAGAAACGGTTGTGTAGTGGTAGTAGTGGTAGTAGTGGTAGTAGTAGTAGTAGTAGTAGTTTGAAAGGCTGGCTGTATAAAGAACCAGTGTCGGATATCACTCGAATAATGCTACCAGAAGAACTCCTCGTACGCATCCTCGCGCTCGTCCCTAACCGCATCGCACTCCTCCTCGTCTCGCGACAGTTCTTTCGCATCGTCGCGCCGCTCTTTTACCATACACTTCACTTTCGTGCGTCTTACCAGCCAACACGCGCACTCGACACGCTTGGCAGACACCCTACCGTCGCAAGTGCTGTCCGTCGCATCGTCTTTGCCGCCATCTGGCGCGATGGTGCCGCCGTGCTCGCCCTTTGTCGTGGCGTGCAGGACATCGACATCTGTCTCGACAGTGGTCCGAGCATCTTGAACGATGTGGACGCAGAGGCGTTTTGCCGCGCCCTTGAACGACACCGCTCGATCACACATCTGACCATACGCAAGAACCCCGCTGCATACCTCACTCATCCCCGTCCAGTCCATGTCTTCCAACGTCTCGCACAGGCCGTCTACGTCTGGACTAACTTGGTAAGCCCGTGTCAGAGTCGTTCAGCTTGACGACGACGTCCGTTGTAGGAATCCGTCCACTTTGCGTTTCGCATCTCGTCTTCGCCGAGTACACTCCCCCTCGCACGGGCACTCTCCGTAGCACCTCGTCTCCGTTCAGTCCGTGCACAGGTCCCCGCCGTTTGGAACAATCTTCTTCTCGTTATCTCAGCAAACCCTTGCCTCGAAAAAGTAATGCTCTACATGGAACCCATGTTGGGTCCGATGCAATCCTGGCCCACGGGGTCTGCGGTAATTAAAGGTGGTTATTGCGATGATATCGAATATACAGTTCTAGGCACTGGGCTGTACATGATGGAGGCAAAGAAGCACACACGACTGTCGGAACTCATCAAGCATGGAACGTAAGTTGTTGCCATCGATTCGTGTGCTTCTCCAACGACGACCTTGTCCCAGTTCGATTATCCGCACCAGAGCACATACGACCATTGCGACCATCTCGACACCCACTGGCGGAACGCCACTTGGCATGGTCAGGGCCAAGGAGCTGGTTGACGGGTTCATGTCCAGTCGTGACAACGCGGTGGTAGCTCAGCCATTTACCGCACTCCGAAACACGTACACTCAAGCTATATGATGTCTAAAAGTACAAAGATACCCTAATCGTACTAGAGACGAGTATTTGATATGAACGTCACCACAAATCAGTCCGACCACGGCGACCTAGCAAGTACGTGGGATCTGTCACACTCAGTGGCGGCGCTCGCTCTCCTTCCAACATCCACCAGTCATGAATTTCTTCAAGACGAAACCGCGAACACCACCCGACCTCGTGCGCGGTCTCCGCGACGCCATCCCAAAGCTCGACTCTGGCCCTCTAGGCAGCGAAGCCAGGAAAAAGGTGGGTCGACCAACTAGTCCTTGTCCACGTCCACGCATCTTTCCAGGCGTGCGAGGAGGTGTCCAGGAACCTCCAGGCCGTCAAGAGCATCCTCTTTGGCGACGGCGGTGCGTCCTGCCCTCCTGTCATATCCATCACCCCCAACCCATGCCACAGCAACAGAACCCGTCCCTGAGCTGATCGCACAGCTCGCCCAAGAGACCTACTCCACCGATCTCCTCCTCGTCCTCGTCCAGAACATCGCGCGCTTCGATTTCGAGTCTCGGAAAGATGTCGTACAGATCTTTAGCAATCTTCTCCGTCGTCAGATCGGCGCTCGTTTACCCACCGTCGAGTACATCTGTGCACGACATGAGGAAGTCATCTTTGCTGCACTCGCTGGATACAGCAACGAAGAAATCGCGCTCAACACCGGTATGATCTTGCGGGAGATGCTTCGACATGAGCAACTCGCCAAAATCTTACTCCATTCTGAACAGTGAGGGTCGCTTCTGCTCGTGCTCGTACACTTGGCTGACCCTTTAGATTCTACATGTTTCCACACCACATTGAAACGACTTCGTTTGGTGTTTCCTGTGATGCGTTTGCTAATCTGAAGGAGACGCTCACTCGACACAAGCCCATGGTGGCAGAATACCTGGACAAGAACTATGATAGAGTATGTCCCCTCGCCCCAGATCTCTCCCTTGATAACCCCAAACAGTTCTTTGCGTCCTTTACGACACTCATCCTCTCCACCAACTACGTCACGAAACGGCAATCGCTCAAACTTCTTGGCGAGATACTACTTGATCGTGCCAATTTTAATGTCATGACACGGTATATCGCTCAAGAGGCGAATCTGAAGATGATGATGAACATGCTGCGCGACAAGAGCAAGAACATTCAGTTTGAAGCATTCCACGTGTTCAAGGTGCTGTTGTTTTTGCCTCCTTTGTGCCGTGCTAGAGCTGTGCTAGGTTTTCGTTGCCAATCCAAAGAAACCACCTCAAATCGAAGCGATACTTCGACGGAACAGGGAGAAGTTGCTCACGTTTTTGAGGAACTTTCACAACGACAAGGAAGACGAACAGTTTAGCGTACGTACGACCCTCGTTTCTATCAAAAGCGAGTATCTTATCCCATCAACAGGACGAGAAACAATTCTTGATTGTCCAGATCCAGAATCTATAGCCCTCTGTGGGAGATTCAGCTTGTTCTTTGTCTGACGGACCCCCGTCTTTATTGTAACCTGCTTTTCACCGCCTCGTCAAGGACTATGACAGACTAGACCTCACCACGAACGAATTGCTGTTATCGTAGTGTATCATACCATACCCGCACGTACGTCGACATATCGCTGACCCTTGACACCGTCTATATATCTCTACATATATTTCGGTGGGAAGGTTCATCATATCCTGTCCACCCTGGCTAATCGATACAGTGATCGCATTGTGGAGGTGAGACATTTGGCATTGAAAGTTGCCCCATGACCATGGAAATCGGCGCGATCCGTTTATAATTCGAGCATCCAGCAACTACTCCCATGTCTACTCCCGATAATCTCCAGGCGGAAATTGACAAGTGTATGTCGTTCCAACTTTTGATATGAAAAATACTAACATATCAGGACTCAGTCAAAGCCGCATTAAGACAAGCAGAGCTTGAAGCAATAGCTCAAGGTGCACAAGTTCTGAGGGTGCGGATCCAGGCAGTCATGCCATGACTCTGTCTCACATGTCATCCGTAGCAAGAAGCTGAGTGTGCGCGTGAGGAACCAGCCAAGCGGCAAGCCGAGCGACAAGCAAAGCTGTTTGTACTCGAAGAGAGGGAAGGAGCGCCGTGATTCTACGATGTTGTCCGATGGGTACAGATAATATATCGATCTTCAAGCTCAACAGCTGTGATATGTACCATCATGAGGCGTGTCAAGAAACGTGGCCCTGTCCGTTGGTGGGGAGAGTTGAAGGTGGTTATCGTCAAGTTATTCATGCACGACCCTCAGCACGAAATTCA
This sequence comes from Leccinum brunneo-olivaceum, assembly GCA_038092115.1. NCBI lineage: Eukaryota > Fungi > Basidiomycota > Agaricomycetes > Boletales > Boletaceae > Leccinum > Leccinum brunneo-olivaceum. The sequence continues at coordinate 4,708 of JBBPPV010000013.1, forward strand.
TCACTGCCCAAAATCAATGCCTAGAAATCGAGCATTCCCCATGGATTCAAAAGGTACGTTTTCTTGGTGTTGGCGTGGAGACAAGCACAGTAATATACCCACCAGTTGATCAGTTGCTTTCAAGGGCAACTTCCCTTGTAACCAAGTATAAGCAAGGAAAAGAGGTCACTTACATCGATGAAGCGATCCTCCTCGATCGTGAAGCATTGGCCCTTTGCCCCCACAGCCACCCTAAGCTTCCTGCCATTTTGTGTCAGCTTGCAGGTCATCTCTGGCATCGTTACAAGAACCTCGGTGGAGCCACTGCCCTCGACGAGGCTATTGCTTTTGATCGCGATGCACTTGCACTTCACCCACCTGGACACCCAGATCTATTGACGCCTTTGATCAACCTGGCACTTCACCTCTCCACTCGGTACAACAAACTCGGAAAAATTGATGATCTCAATGAGGCCATTCTTCTCACTCGAGATGCGTTGGCGCTTTGTCCATCAGCGCACCCGGATCAGTTGACATGTTTGAACAATCTCGCGGTTCATCTTTCTACTCGGTACAGTCGACTTGGGGGAATCGGTGACCTCAATGATGCCGTTGTCCTCGCCCGGGACGCACTGGCACTTCGTCCGCCAGGACATCGGCGTCGATCGACCTCTTTAAACAACCTCGCAGTTCATCTCTCCACGCGGTATGAGCAACTCGGGAGGATTGATGATCTGAGTGAAGCTATTGTTCTCTCCCGAGAGGCCCTAGCACTTTGCCCGCCGCCACACCCAGATCGGTCTATTTCGCTGATCAATCTCGCAGCTCATCTTCATACTCGTTACGAGCAGCTCGGTGGCATCGATGATCTCAATGAAGCTATATCCCTTGACAGAGATGCGTTGGTGCTTTTCCCACCTGGGCATCCGGATCGGTCAGCGTCTTTGATCAACCTAGCACTCCATCTAGCTACCCGGTACAGCTACGTCCGGGCCACCGATGATATCAACGAAGCGATTTTTACCGCCCGTGATGCACTGGCACTCTGCCCGCCAGGGCACCCCGATCGCTCTACGTCGTTGATCAACCTCGCTTCTCATCTCTTCACTAGGTATGATCGACTTGACGGAATCGATGATCTTAGTGAGGCCATTGTCCTCGATCGAGAAGCGCTAGCACTCTGCCCACTAGGGCACCCAGACAGGTCGATGTCTTTGGACAAGCTTGCACTGCATCTCTCCAGTCGGTACAGTCGATTTTGGGGCATTGATGACCTCACTGAGGCCATCGTCCTTGGTCGGGATGCATTGACGCTTCGCCCACCGGGACACCCTAATCGATCAAAGTCATTGAAGCATCTTGCAAAGTACCTCGGTATGCGGTTCAGACAGCTAGGCAAGGTAGAAGACAAAGAGGAAATATTCAGAGTCTATTCTCAGCTGGAAAATGCTTCGCAAGCTGTCTCGTTAGATGACCTATATGCTGCCAAAGCATGGGTTGACGCGGTTGAAGATTTCCATCACCCCACAACTGTTCTCGCTTACGAGACAGCTCTTCGACTCCTTGTACAATATCTCGCTTCTCTACCATCATTACCGCAACATCTGTCCGTCCTCAAGACCCTCTCATCATCCCTTGCAGTGGACGCGTTCTCAGCTTGTGTTCGCAATAACTCTCCAATCCATGCGGTCGAGCTTCTCGAACAAGGTCGCGGCGTTTTTTGGACCCAGCTCGCCCGTCTCCGTTCACCACTTGATGATGTGATCGCATGCGGCGCAGCAGGCAAGGAGTTTGCAGATGAGTTCACCCGTTTGACATCACTCATTCGGTGTGCACTTGATTCACCCGGCGGTGGTCAGCATGATCAAGTATGCCGTCTCAATTCCGAGTTGCAGAGAGTTGTAAGCAGTATTCGCGAGCTGCCTGGCCTCTCCCGATTCCTGCTCCCCTTGTTCTTCTCTAAACTCCAAAACGCTGCCATTGGTGGGCCTGTCATCCTTGTGAACGCAAGCAAGTATGGCTGCGATGCACTCATCGTTGGCGCCAACAGGGATCCTGTTCACATTCCATTGTCAATCACAAAAGCCCGTGTTGGGGAACTCGCCTCGCGATTGCAAATACTGACTCGGCGCGCAAAGTCAATGGACGTGACGAAAGATCTCGGCATTTTCTTACGGGAACTCTGGAGCGACGTTGTTTCCCGCATCGTCGACTTCCTCTTGACAGCATATCCTCGTCGTTCCCGTATCTGGTGGTGCCCTACTGCCGAGTTCTCACACTTGCCTTTGCATGCTGCTGGCCCGTATAGAAGGAACCAACAGAATCTTTCAGATATCTACATCTCATCCTATACCCCCACCTTGACTGCCCTTAATCATGCCAGACGGCCTAGTTCACATTCTGCGAGCCAGGAGAAGCAGTTCGTTGCAATCGGTCAGGCGAATGCCGTCGGCACAAGTGAACTCCAATCAGTCGGTACCGAACTGGCCAACATTGGTCAGCGTGTCGATGGCCTCGCAAAGTTCGTTTGCATCGAAGGGCAAGAGTCGTGCATTTCCAGGGTCGCAGACGAGCTGAGGAAGAATGAATGGGTGCACCTTGCATGTCATGGACTACCGAACCAAAAGCAGCCATTCGAGTCTGCATTTGCACTCCGCGACGGACATTTCACGATCCAACGCATCATTCAGTGCGATTTGAAGAATCCCGAATTCGCGTACCTATCCGCGTGCCACACGACTGTTGGAGACAAGGAGAATCCGGACGAAGTGATCCACCTTGCGTCTGCGATGCAGTTTTCTGGGTTTCGTTCTGTGATTGGGACGATGTGGGCTGTGGACGATGGACATACGAACAAGATCACGTCAATGTTTTACAACCATATGGTGGACGAGTCGGGTCGACTAGATCATACGCGTGCGGCGTTCGCGATATGGAAGACGATGAAGTCGGTGAGGATACCAGTCGACCAACGGATTCTATATGTACATCTTGGTGCCTAACTATGCACAAAGAACCTTTCCTTTCCACGATGACCCGTTTTGCCGCCGTATCGTCCCGGGCTTATAAGAAGCGCACGCACCTTGAAACGCACCTTCATCTCAAATGGCAGCGTACACTCGGAATGAAGGATGGCGTGCTCGAAGGGGGAGGCCAGTGAACTATCACACTCGCCCTGGCAAATCAGACCCTTCGTTCGTGTTAAAGGATCTCGAGACTCGGGTGGCGACCTTGTCCATCGACACTGCAGGACACACCTCAGAGGTCGTCCGTCTGCGTCACATTGAACCCGTGGCATCTTATTCATGGATCGACGCGCCAGTTCCAACCATCGTCGTCCCAGGTAGGTTATGACTTGCACTATCGGACATCCCTTATGGTCTCAAAAAGGTTCTCCCTGGATTTGGGTGGACGAACGTTCCCCGGTCGAACAAGTACCGCTCGACGCGGGAGTCCAGTACATACATCATGATGCATCAAAGATGGGTAACCACTCCCCGATGTTGCCCCTCTTTGCTGCCATTGATCCTCTGCATGACGACTTCCCGTACAAGGATTTTGATCTCATCACCGATCGCAATGGACTCCGAAAGTCGCTTCGGTACATCGACAATGTACGTGCCGATGACAACTTTCGGATCGATGTCGATGTAGTTGGCAAGACGTGCTTGTTTACGCGGCAGGAAGAGAAGACGACAATCATGGGTCAGAATACTGGCTACGGCCATGAGTACCTCAAGGCTGCGAGAAAATGCTTGATCATCACCGCATCATCACCTATGTGAGTCATCAGCGTGACCTAGTAGGATCCTCTAGATTGACCATGATGATAGGAATTTTGGAGTCTGAAGATACTGCTCGGCTTCACTGCAGATGCTTGCATCGAATCCAAGAACAACGACGATGATTTCCTCGCCTCGTTCTCTTCGCTCAGCATTAGGGACAAGGCAGAGGTGAAAAAGCAGACCCCTGCTGATTTCAACGTCAAACTCACCTCATCCCGTACTCTCGTCCCTCAATCCGACTTGGTTGAGGTGAAGACGCGGTCCATCCATCGAGAACCAAACTGGAAGGAGATCTATCCCCAGCTGTATCTATCGCAGACTGCGTGGCTCTATATGGTGAGACACAATGGAGGTATCTTTGAACCAGTTGAAAAGATTTCGCTCACAGGTGATGAGATGAAGCCGTATGCAGAAATGATGGAGGCATCTCTCGCAAAGTTGAAGAACTTGCTCAAGACGATATTGACGGCCGCGCTTCAGCAGAAAGAGGGTGTACCACTGAGCCTGGTGCGTCAGGGAGGTTCGCTTTCGCTTTGGAAGTGCATGGAGGGCACCGGAAAGCCTCTGGGGGAGGAGATCATATCCAAGTTCAGGTCATAGTGGCTGTGTTCTTGTATTGTGATACTGTGGAACCGAATGACACCGTTTCATTCTTTCTCCTACTCTCGTCATGTCTCTCGACTTTTTGTTTCCTCAAGAGTTGATCTCTTCCGAGGTGTCGAGCTTGTTACCCCCAGAGCTGACCGTGCGTGCATTACTGTGAATAATTGTCTGCTACGTCTGACGAGCGTGTTAGATACGTCCGCTTGCTTCAACAGACTACAAACGTGGTCACCTCGATGTCCTCACCGTGCTGTCCGTCGTCAACGACCTCGGTGAGACAGCCTGGTTGAACCAGTTCCACGCCATGCGGGCCGTCCCTACAACATACTACACACTCGTCATCGTCGACAACGCCAGTGACCGTATTGTCGGGGTTGGCTCAGTCTTTATCGAACGCAAGTTCCTCCACGGTCTTGGCAGCGTCGGACACATTGAAGACATTGCTGTTGACAAGAGCCAGCAGGGCAAAAAGCTTGGTCTACGCATCATCCAAGCCCTCACACACATTAGTGAGAACAACGGTTGCTACAAGACTATTCTGAACTGCAGCGACGCCAACATACGTAAGTGTTTGGGTCGTGGGGACAGAGCGGCGCGCTGATGCATGAGTCTTCACAGCCTTTTACGAAAAGTGCGGGTATACGAGGAAAGAAAATGAGATGGTGAGATTGTCGTTGCTGTGTCGTTTGTGGTGCTGATGCTTGTCAGGCCAAGTATGCGCCAGAACGCTCACATGTACCCAGACTGTGAGCCCAACTTGTTCGCTCCTTACTGTAACATGGACTTTTTCTTCCGCTGGTACATAGACACGACAGTTTCATCACGATATCGGACATTTGGCGTAGAATCTTGTATCATCAATCGTGCCTTCCAATCGCTGCAATCTTGCATGGGAGCATCAGAGTGTATAGCATAAGAGGAAAGTGCGATAGATGAATCACATCGCGCCAAGTCCGCTTATCGGCCACCTTTGCCACCTTTCATCTGTTGCTTCGAGACCTTCGGTGCTGTGCTGACAGGTGCACGGGTAGTAGGCTAGGGTACTGTCAGTAGAAAGGTTAGAAAGGGAAAACCCGACATGAACCTTGGCCTTCTTTGATTCCTTTTCCTTCTTTTCGGTCTTGGCCTTTTGGATAGCGGCCATCCGTGCTTGTGAGCGGACCGCGGCAGTTTGGTTCCGCTTCGCAGCAATGGTGGCGAGATCAGCGCCGACAATACCACGTTGGTGCTTGACAGTTCGGCGTGAACGCTTCTTGGCGACTTCCTCAGTGATACCCTTTTTGTGCATGCGACGGTACACCTGTGTCCACGCAATCTTGCGAGGATTTTTGCGTTGGAGGAAGAGGGAGGAGTTCTTGGAATTAGCAAATCGGAAGACCTGGAGAATGGTTGGATCGACGCAAATGGAGAGATGGTAGAAACGGACTTTGGAGTCTCCGCGAACAAAGGTTTTACCCTTGGAAGGGTAGATACGGTAGCCCGAGAAAGAGTCGAGTTCGAGCTTCTGTTCTCCCAAGGAAATTAGGGGGGTAGGAGTCCCAGTACGGTCATACGCACCATCTGTATAGTGATAACCGGTGCAAGGAGAATAGTCAGCGAAAGATCCAAAGACGAGATCAGTCAGTCCATTCATCTACTACCACATCGATTCATCCAGCCAATCAATCCCCTTGAAAGCTCCGGAGAAGAGATGGGTATGTCTTCAGGACTGTTCGCACCGCATACAAGTCTGAATGCGAGCTCACCTTGAACGGTTTGCCAGGACTTGCTGACGCTTGGTGTCCAGGAAAGAGATTATGGTGTGGCGGAGTTCAACTTCGGGGAATGCCGAATGAATGCTCTCATGGTGTCGTGCCAGATCACTTACAACATGTTTTGCAAGCGTTGTTATCTCTCAGGGCTCACGTTCTCCTTTGCTCCGCCGATGGAACCCTTTCGTACCTTGTCAAAGATCCACCCTCAAACAATTAACAGTCAGGAAAAATCCAACTTGGTGACTTCTTTTGTGGTAGTGTCAAGACTTTTACAATCAGCCCGGAAATCCAATTTTTTTCTTCTACTCTACAGCGGCGACTTCGACCACGATTACATAGCGTCATGAACAACTTTTTTTTTTTTTTTTCGTGGCGTGGGCCATTCAACTTGTTAGCACATATTGCATAGGTTGAAAAGGGATCTCACGGCGTTTGATCGCAAACACAAAGGTTACTTTAAACACCTTGTTACGCTGACCCCACTTGTAAATATAGGCCAGTGTGTGATAAAGCCAAGTCAGGTACGCCTTACACGTCCCGATCGTCGCGGTAACTGGACCGCATCCGAGTGTGCTCACCTCCGCACAGCGTCGGCTCCGCCAAACGACCGCGGCGGTACATTTCAAGAATCGCAGAGATATACACCCCTTTCAATTTACAGTGCCTATACGCCGTATCCCATGAGATCAAGGAACGTCCCACCATGCAAAGTTCCCCCTGATCGGGTCTGAGAAACGAAACCATTCGAGATATGAAGGGCTGGCTGGTACCCTGACCCTTGCAAAGAATGGGCGGCAATATTTGGGGTGATGTGCATACGTTCTCTACCTATGGAGATAAAATGTCTATCTAGTTTTACAGAATGTAATCTTGCTCCCATGCGTGCTGAAACTGATTTGAAGGACGTATCATGTATTATGTGGCGTCTCTAGGGTTGAGACATTCACACGTCAGGGAGTCGAGTCTCGATGTAGAGGAATGGTCTACGATTCCTTCTTCAAGTTCGACTGGATTGTACGCGGATTGAGTACATACTTGAACATTCAAAAAATTAAGTACATCGGAGATTGATAGTACATATTTTTCAACCAGGGAGGTTTGCTGCAGATCAGATATCTGCATTTGTACGTCAGACATTTTTTACTACCACACGCACATTCGTCCGATTCAGGTCACACTTGGCATTCACACCTTGATATCTCCGTTCGGGTGATAGGCAGTTGGCAATGTTTGAAGATGCACTCTTGGCCCGCTGGTGCCAAATCGTGACCCTGAAGAAAGCCCAGCGCTGAATTTGACAGGCGAGCTCAATGCCTCGGACGCGTCCGTGTCCCATGCTGTCCCAACGATCACTCGTAAAATCAACATCTGCGGAGATATGCACTGCGACATGGTGCGTTTAGCAAGTCAGGAAGCACCATCAAAAGAGACCACATACCATCATTAGGATGTGCACACAAAGGAACGCCACAGACATCGAGCTTCCGATCCCAAATGACACTACACATGCGATGCCAGTGAGTGTACATGGCAGCATGGACTCGATAACGACTGTCACGATGGAGAAATACACCGATGCGTATTCATATCCAATGTGTTCTTGGACCAGCTTGCCATGCCGCAATATACGGTAACAGATCATGCATGTCAAGGTGGTGTTCAAGAACACCGAGACAGCATAATATGCAAGAACTATGTTGGAAGCAATGAAGGCCAAAAAGTGGCCTCCTGGTGAACTGGTGATCCAGTCCATCAAGAATCCCAAAGCTAAGCAGTGTGAGATGAACCCATTTGAGGGGGGATAAATACTTACCGAGGGCAGCCAGCCACAGAACGATGGGCACGATGATGACCCGATAACTATTCCATACAATGCGACAGCGGTGGATCTAAAACCAATCAGGTGAACATACATGGTAACAACATGTTGCATATCTCACCATGAGACCGTCCGTCATAAGTTGAAGGACGACGGTCGCTGTTGTTCCCAAGTCCATAAACCAATCTGAATTGTTTGTTTCCCAGTACGCGTTAGGACCCCCTGGGAAACCAGAGTTGATCAACCACATTTTTTCGCCGAATACTGCTTCGGCGGCTATCCAGACTGTGACCAAGAGCAACATTACACTGGTGAAGAACGCGTAGAATACATTGGATTTCTTCCACGCTTCTCCGGTGGTCAGCAGGATGCGTATCGTTTTGAAGTAGAGCAGCAGCTCTATGCCTGCGTGTGCGAACTGGTAAGTGTGTATGATACTTGTCGTTGCGAAACTCACCATACAGGATGTTCTGTACATTAATCCCGATGTAGACCGAATTCTGGAATATGCCTCCAGTCGACATCAAATTCAGAGAAGGTGTGGTCATGGTTCCAAGGGGAAATGTCAGAGAAGATCACCTCGTGACCTTTATATCATACAAAGCGCCCATCGGGACAATCCAAACCGGATGACTTCAGCATGCTAGGGAAGCAGGCGAACATACTGTCCTGCGGGACCTAAAGGTGGGAAATGATATTTCCGTGGAAAGCTCTACACGAAAATTTCGAGATGGACTAGGTACCTTGTCGTCAGTCGTCACGTACTACCTGAGTCACCGAACCAAGAGAACCAAACCCATGCTTACCAAAGTGAATGCTGCGTGAGATTCGTGTAGTGAAGACTCGGTACAAACGCAACCTTGCCGCCGATGACTCTGTTAGGAATCAAAATTTCCAGCTTGCCCATTGTTGACTTACCGTGGGCTCGTAGTCTGGTCATGTGTGCGACATTCAACTACCCTGCCAACACCCTGCAATTACTTTGGGGTGGGCCTGACTGAAACGAGTCCGCATCCCTGAATCGGCCACCTAATCTGTCTGAGACTGTCATTGTCTCAAGGATCAGAGATTACCACGCCACCGCCGTCTCCTTCGCATCTGAACTCGCTGGCTTGAGAAAATCGACCAACGCGACAGAGGATTCTGGCTCAGGATCGACCAACGACGAAGGTGACGCCCGGTGAGCATCCGAAAAGGACCAGCAGCTAACACCGAGTCCTTGAGGAGCTCAATGCGCTCCGGGTCCACACGGTCTTTCAGTGTGAGCGCATCATGTTTCTCTCGGACCAGCACTTTTGACGTGTTCTGGGGTTGGCGTTGGTAAAAGAGATACGTTCTACCCTCAGAGTACCTAGTCACTTCACGTGATGAAAACATTGATTCCCGGATACCTATAGGGACGACTCGAGAGTGGTCGCCCAATGATGTTCTAAGTAAGTCTAGTGATGCACGACGCTCATTCAACAAGTTGAGCAGCCTCAAAAGAGTTACGACTTGCCGAACGCCCTTTCAATGTATACGGTGATTGTGATTTCTCAGATGCGAACTTGGTCGAGGGGATGCCGCTGAAACTCAGGTCACTCTTCTTCCATCAGTGGCCTCAGTTCGACGGATTCGAATAGTGGAGTTTATAAAGATCTAGTTTACATATCTACGGAATGCAGGATCTAACAGGAACATGGCCCCATAAGTAAGTTGGAGCGAATTTCGTAGTATATTACACGCACGTCTTCCCATTTACTAGCTGACACTGTGACACTCACACCTTGCCGTATCCGTCCGGAACATATACCTTTGACGGTGTCTGTAGATCCACTCTGGGACCGTTGCTCCGGGTCCCAAATCGTGACAACGAGGTCGATGCTTCAAGCGTGTCTATTTCCCATGCGGTCCCCGTGATTAGTCGCAGGATCAGCATCTGCGGTGATATGCACTACATACGCCCAGCTTAGCTCAAGGAAAATGTTGAAGTGGAGGGACTACGCACCATCATTAGGATGTACACACAGATGAACACGACAGCCGTCGGACTCCCTAAACCCATCGACACTAAACAGGCGATGCCAGAGATTGTGTAAGGAAACACAGACTCGACGACGATCGTCACGAGGGAGAAATACAAAGATGCGTGTTCATGCCCGAGATATGCTTGGATCTCCCTGCCGTGTCGCAGTATACGGTAACATATCATGCATGTCAAGATGGTGTTCAAGAATACCGAAGTAGCATAATATGTGAGAACGAGATCAGAGGAAATGCCAGTGAAAAAGTCGCCTCCTGGTGAACTGGTGAACCAGTCGACCACAAATCCCAAGGCTGGGCGGACGTGAAATAAAGCAATCACTTGAGAAGAGTAGCTGGGTGCACTGACCGAAAGTAGCCAACCACAGAATGCTGGGTATGATAATGACCCGATAGCTATTCCATACAATCCGACAACGATGGATCTGGAACAAGCCAGGTGAGCATGCATACTGATATGATGCTCGGTCTTTTACCATGAGGGCGTCCGTCATGAGTTGAAGGATGATGCTTGCTGTCGTTCCCCAGTCCATATACCAAGCTGAAATGTTCTTCTTCCAGTATTCATCAGGGCCTCCTGGGAAGTTGGAGTCGATCAACCACATTTTTTCGCCGAATACTGCTTGGGCGGCTATCCAGACTGTGACCAAGAACACCAACATGCTGCTAAAGAACGCGTAGAATACATTTGATTTCTTGCACGCTCGTCGTCTGGAGATCAAGATGCGTATGGTCTTGAAGTATAGGAGCAACTCGATTCCTGCGTAAGCCAACTGTAAGAGGTCGCGACACGCTTCATCACAAGACTCACCATATAGGATGTTCTGTAAATTAATCCCGATGTAAACCGCATTCTGGAATAAACCTCCACCCGATGTGGACTCCGAGGATTCAGAATTAGACATGGCTGCAAGGAAATACGAGCCAATCTACACCGTCACTTTTATAGCTGATGGGGAATCCTTGGGAACGATCTGAACTGGATCATGCCAGCACCTGGCGAGAGCAATGACATGATAATAAGTATTATATGGGAGTTGAAGGGTGGGAAGCGAGGTTCCGAACCCTGAAAACAATGTCGAGACGAACTCAAGACGGCAATTGTCACGTACAAGCTCAGACACACTCCGGAAAGCACCGAGTGCTCCATACTGATACGGTCGCCCCCTTAAACATGATGAGATCCTGTACCGTTCTTCTGCCCAAAAGCCAGCCGTTCAATCGTAGGAAGGAAGCCCATGAAAAGAAAGGTCACACGGGGCCGAACGCGTGCCTGGCAGGCTGAGAACGCTCTATGTGTAGCTGGACAGACCTCTAGTAAAGGATCATCATGAATGCAACTTTGTTTCTTCTTGTAAGACCTAATAAGGAGAATACATATGGCACTCTGACGCGATTAAATTCCCAAGGAATTCTTGAGTGACCTACCGTGGGTTAGAGTGTGGACCAGAGGAAATGTTACCCTGGATTTTCGCCATAGATTGTGAGAGTTACATTTCGAGTTCTTCCAGGGTCAGAATGGGCGAAGGGGCTCAAATGAGAAGTTCGGTAAGCGATCCCAACGTTTGAAAAGAATCTTTCTTACAGCACGATTTACTAAGTGTGGTGACAGCAAGATTTAACTCGGACGAGGGATGCTGTTGAACGATGTGTCTTTTCGGATAGTACGACACCGATGGGATTGGACCAGATGGTGGAATTTGTATGGAAAGTAAATAGTCATCGGAACTGGGCATTTTACCTACAGCAGAGCTCATATAGAAGTGACAAAACACTTGTGAGTTGATGCTAGGGCAGCGCCCACATTTATCGAGTGGGAACGTGACGTCTTCGTCCGATTTTACGTTGACCAACCTCTACCAGAAAAAGTCGATCGAAACGCACCGAAAAACCAAGCTTCAAGGTCATCGTCCTCACGATTATTCCATAAGGAGGAAGGGGACCATCGGCCACTGGTCCAGCTAATGGCTAACCAAGGTATGCGTTCCCACACCCTACGAACTGACTGCGTTTCATACTTGTGACATGTCACGCTGTCTATGTGACTTGATTTGACCTGTGCTCACCGCCTCACCCACTGACCAGCGCAGTCGACAACTAAATAAAACCCCTTCATCTCGCTAACACGGCAAGTAAAAAAAAATAGTCTAGTCCCTTTCTCTACTCATCCAGTTGCTTCTTGAAACGCAGCGTCGTCATGTACGTCTCCTCATGTTCATGGTCATCCCGTACTGATGACTTTTTCAACACTCTAGGTCTGAACCTTATGACCCCTACCTCCCTCGCAATGGCTCGTCATCGAATCCCTCTGGATCCCAGGGCAATGCCAAGACCGCAGCCATTCAACAGCAAATCGACGACACCGTCGGCATCATGAGGGAGAACATCACAAAAGTGGCCGAGAGAGGCGAGCGATTGGATTCGCTGCAGGACAAGACCGGTCAGTTCCTTTGTCATCGCAACTGCTTCGCATATCCCATCCACTTTTCTACAGACACTCTGGCCGTCTCTGCCCAAGGCTTCCGTCGGGGAGCAAACAGAGTACGCAAGGTGAGATTCTTGTTCTCTCACACAGTACATCGCTGACCGCTTCCGTGTAGAATATGTGGTACGCTTTTTTTCCATCTTTGTATAGCTCCATTTCTCACGTGGGGTGACACCAGGTGGAAGGACATGAAGGTGGGCTCGTGTCATGGTGCAAGGCAAGAGGCTAACTCGGTCTCTAGATGCGTATCATTATAGGCCTTGCGGTGGCCATCATCATCGTGATCATCGTCGTCAGCATCGTCAAAGCAACACACAAGTAGTCTTGAGCCGTGTCTCGTCTTTCTTTCTAATCTTTTGGACCGGACTTGTGTAGTTTTGTGACCCTAGCCTGAATTCGATGTGTTGTCTTCCCACGACTGATCATTGTATACTCTCTACTACGACATACCTTTTCTTGTGGCTCTCGTTGCCCGTGCCTCTCCTTTAGTCCATGCACCAAAGTCACAAACAGTCTGCCTCCGTGTCCCAGAATCTCAAAGCTCAACTTGCTAATGCGTATAATGAACTGGGGAAGGAACTCGCTTCCCAAAAGATTAGGGTAATAGGTAATTACACCCTTGGAAAAGTCATCGGAGAAGGCAAGTCTTCTTATCCCTCTCGCAGGCACTTCTGATCCCCAACAGGAGCCTACGGAAAAGTGCGCATGGGCACCCATCGTCTGACATCTACCCGCGTCGCCATTAAGCAGATCCCAAAGGCAATGTCTGCCTCCCTCACCCGTGAAATACATCACCACCGTCAGCTCCATCATCCACACGTCACCCAAATGTACGAAGTCATCGCCACCGAATCACATATCTGGATCGTTACAGAGCTTTGTTCCGGCGGAGAACTCTTTGATTACCTCGCTGAAAAGGGTCGTCTGTCCGAAGACGAAGCTAGAATCGTGTTTGGCCAATTGTGTCTCGCCGTTGCCTACCTCCACGAAAAGGGCATCGTCCATCGCGATCTCAAGCTGGAGAACGTGTTGTTGGATGAACGGTGTCGCGTCAAACTCGGTGATTTCGGATTCACCCGTGAATACGAAAAGGGTGTGTATATGGAGACCTTTTGTGGTACCACCGGATATGCTGCTCCAGAGGTACTCCAAGGTAAAAGATACCTCGGCCCAGGTATGTGGTGCTCCAACGCCATTATACATCCCGCTAATGGCTAAGCAGAAGTGGACATTTGGTCCATCGGTGTGATTCTATATTGCCTTTTGACCGGTACCCTACCCTTTGACGATGATGACGAAACTGTAATGAAGGAAAAGGTTATCAAGGGAGAATTTGATGATCCAGAGTGGTTGTCCACAGGTGCGACACTTTATTCCTTGCTCGAAATTTTCTCTTTACTGTATCCTGTAGACGCCCGTCAGCTGCTACGCGATATTTTACGGACGGATCCGTCGAAACGCTCGGGAATTTCTCAAATCTTGTCGTCCCGCTGGTTTACCTCGCCGACTGCTACCGCTACTATCCCCTTTGCTATGTCTTCCGAGGACGATGTCCCTGCATCGCCATCACCTTCTCGCGCTGCCTTTTCATTGATCGTAAAGCCCACTATAAACGAGGAGAAAACGCAGGACACAGAACAGGTCGTGTCATCGGCAACTTCCGCCACTTCAGAAATGACGTTTATCTCTGCTTCCTCCGAACTCTTACCGTCCGCACCGATATTTCCTGATGATAACGCCTCTGATCCGTTTCAGGATCCTTCAAAACCTTTTTCTGTCCAGATCCATTCTAATCCAAGCCAAAGCACGATCACCAAAGATAACCAGAGAGGGTCCAAGGCCACAAATCTGCGGAAGCCCGACATTGTAATTGAAGGAGGAACTAATACAGTGACACCATCAAACCCTATTCGGATCCCACCAAATCCTATCCGTACCCCTGCTCGCACGAAACGCCGTTCTGTGTCTTCGACACTTTCTGACGGGAATGGCTCTCCATCACGTGACAAACCCCTTGCACCTCTCCCTCTCCAGGATTTTGTGTCTCTTCTCAACACACCGGCCCCGATCATTTTCTCTACACCTGCCGAACGCGAGTTACTGAACGCCTTGAGCATAATGGGCTTTGACACCGCTCAAATTGTGCACTCAGTTATTTCGGATGCTTGCGACTCGGCAGGAGCACTTTGGTGGATGTTGATCCGTAAACATGAGAAACGGATTCTCGACGAGGTTCGAGCTGTTTCCCCAGACTTTGACACTGAACAAGCTCAGGAGGGATTCAAGCGGCGAAAAGAGAAGGAAGTTGAGCATCCCTCTAGTTCTCGAAAGAGACACAAACGCGGTGTTGCAGTCCAGACCGACGAACTTGCCGTCACATCCTCTCCTCCAGAGCTCGCCCTTGTGCCACCTACTCCAACGGCCTCGGCTGCCCG